>JAANYP010000118.1:468905-506492 GCA_020465985.1 Centrapalus pauciflorus
ACCTCTCGGGACCTACAGCAGACTACTGTAAAGAAAGAAATACTACGACTCTAAAAGAAAATAAACTATTACTACTAAGGCCAAATTACTCTGGGTTGCGCATTCCATTCAGTTGAATTAAATACTCAAACCGTGACTTATCAAACGCTTTGGTAAATAAATCTGCATTATTATCTTCTGTTGCCACTTTTACCAGTTTGATTAAGTTCTTTTCAGCACAATCACGAATAAAATGATGCCTTATGTCAATGTGCTTTGTTTTGTTGTGTTTAACTGGATTATTAGTTATAGCAATAGTAGATTGGTTATCTATCCTAATAAAGAGTTTGAGTGTAAGCCAAACCGTAATCCCGCAATTGTTGTTGTATCCACAGAACCTGTGAGCAGCAACTACCAGCAGCAACATACTCGGCCTCGCACGTTGACACGGCTACCGACGTCTGTTTCTTGCATTGCCAGGATACCAACCTCCCTCCAAGGAACTGACAACCTCCTGTTGTTGATTTGCGCGTCAAGCTGCATCCTCCGTAGTCAGAATCTGTGAATGCCTCCAACTCTAGATCTCCCTCCGCGTGATACCAAAGTCCCAGCTTCGGTTTCGACTTGAGGTATCGTAGAATCCGCTTCACAGCTTTCATATGCATCTCCTTCGGATTCGCTTGAAACCTAGCACAAATACACACAGCAAACATAATGTCAGGTCTTGAAGCAGTTAAATACATAAGTGACCCAATCATGGCCCGATATAGAGTCGGATCCACATCGGTATCACTTTCAGTACCCGGCCCGAGATTGTGATTCACTTGAATCAGCGTGCTGAAGTGGGCAGTCAACTTTGTTCCTTCCATCCCGAAACGCTCTAATATGTCATAGACATACTTAGTCTGATGGATAAACATCCCTTCCTTCTTTTGGTCAACTTGTAACCCCAAAAAGAAATTCAACTCCCCCATAGCACTCATCTCGAACTTAGACTTCATCACCTTCTCGAAATCTTTGCACATCTGTTCGTCTGATGATCCAAAGATGATATCATCGACGTACACTTGTACCAAGATAAAGTGATCACCCTTCCTCTTAACAAACAGAGTACTATCTACCCTACCCCTTTCAAAACCGTTTTCTAAAAGATGGTTGGATAGAGTCTCATACCACGCCCTAGGTGCCTGATGTAATCCATAAAGAGCCTTATCTAAGCGATATACTCTATCAGGATATTTTGGATATGTAAATCCGAGCGGTTGTTCTACATACACCAACTCCTTCACTTTTCCATACAGGAAAGCACTCTTAACGTCTAGCTGATATACCTTAAAGCCTTTGAAGGAGGCAAACGCTAGAAACAACCTAATGGCTTCCAGCCTTGCTACTGGTGCAAAAACCTCGTTGTAATCGATTCCCTCCTCTTGGTTGAAACCCTTTACAACTAGCCTAGCCTTGTTGCGCGTGACTATACCCCGATCGTCCCTTTTGCACTTAAAAACCCATTTGGTTCCTATTGCTATTTCCCCTCGAGGTAACGGAACTAACTCCCACACTTCTAGTTTCCTAAATTGCGAAAGTTCTTCCTGCATCGCTTCAACCCAGGAGTTATCCTTAAGTGCCATTTGCATATTTTTAGGCTCTACTTGCGATATGAAACATGAGTAGAGACATGTGTGATATGCCTCGGTGTCGTTTATCATCGACAACAACACTGTGTTGGTATTTACACTACTCCTAGTCCTCACACCCTCGTTCGGATTTCCTATGATGCTTTCTATTGGATGGTTCTTGTTAATCCTAGAGGTCTCTATTTCATCAACCCTTAGATTATCTCCTAAGTTGGATCCTATTTCACCTAATGGGGGAACAGGCTCAGCTTCTACATTTTCCTCCTCACGGACGTTTTCCTCAGAGTTGGAACTCGATGCTTGAGTCTGATTCTCAGTGGTAGGTGCCTCTTGATCAGCAACTTCTGGAGATCTATCTACAGTCGCAGTAGGCTCAGATGTAGATTCGAACGTGGTCCTCGGAAAGATATGGCCATCGTCGTTCAGATGCAACGTTGCCATGTCCTTCTCGATTGTACCTGCATTATCTTCCAAAGGAATGTTAAATGACTCAAATAACTTATCATAGTCAAATATCCATTCCGGACCAGTTTGGGGTTCATGTGTATAACTTGTGACTTCAATATTATACACAATCTCCACAGTACCAGTTGTTTTGTTAAACACCCGTTTGTTTGGTGAGTTTGGCACATAACCTAGGAAGTATCCTTCGTCAGCCTTTTCACCAAACTTCGGTTGATGTTTTGTTCTTAAAAGAGTGCATGGTACTCCAAACGGTTCAAATCCAGTTAAGTTAGGTGGTCGTTTATTCAAAATTTCATAGCATGTTTTGTTCAAAGATTTTACTGTAAGGACTCGGTTTAAAATGTGGCACGCGGTATTCACTGCCTCCCCCCAAAACATGGTAGGAAGCTTTGAATCCGAAAGCATAGTTCTTGCAGCTTCAATTAAAGTTCTATTTTTACGTTCGGCCACCCCATTCTGTTGAGGTTCATATGGTGCACTGAATTGATGCACTATGCCCTTTGATAGGCAATATACACCAATTACAGTGTTTTTGAATTCAGTTCCATTATCACTACGAATATTTTTAACCCTTGTTCCGTAGGAGTTCTCCACTTGGTCTAAGAACCCGATGAGCTTTGCAGCCGTCTCGTCCTTCGTACCTAAAAAGAAAACCCAAGAAAAACGTGAGTAATCGTCAGTGATAACTAAGCAATACCAACTACCTCCGATACTCCTTTTGTTGATTGGGCCGAAAAGGTCCATGTGCAACAAATCGAATGTTGAGGCTATGGAGTTCTACTTCTTGGACTTGTGTGTCTTCTTATGCTGTTTGCCCTTCATGCACGGTAGACACTTGTCCTCGAACTGAAAGCTCTTCATAGGCACACCTTGCACCAGTCCATTCTTCGTTATGTAGTTCATCTTCCTTAGGTGCAGGTGAGCCATGCGTCTGTGCCACAGTACTGATTCCGTCTCTGAAGCTTTGGATAGTAGACAAATTGGCCCATCGATCTCCGGCTTGTTCATATCCAACATGTATAAGTCGTTCTTCCTTGGCGCCCGCATCAATACCCATTCTTCAGGAATTTTGAATCCCGGCTTTAGCACTAACGCCTCAGTGTCAGTAAATAACACCGAGTTCTTCTTATCACAGATTTGAGATACACTAATGAGATTGTGAACCAGTTTATCAACGTGATAAACTTGGTCCAACTTGATTGTCCCATTAGTGACCACTTCGGTACCCGTGATATTTCCACCTTTGTTACCAGCGAATGATACGAATCCCCTATTACCTCCCCTGAAGTCTGTGAGTAGACTTCTTTCCCCCGTCACGTGCCTGGAGCAACCACTGTCGACGAACCACTTGTTGTTTGGACCTGTAGTTATCTCCTGCACATGGAAGAAAAGAGGTTAGTTATCACGGGGAACCCAAGCCATGACTGACTTGGTAATACCATTCTCGTCCACATACGTGAACTCTTTCAAGTACCCATCTCGCCTTTCAGGTGACTTGGGCCTTTGAACTGAATTCTGTTGTGGTGCCGAGTGATATAAGTTCACTATTTGCCTTGGAGTAGGCATTTGTTGTGGAGCTCTAGAATAATTCCTATTGTATGGCATTTCGGACTGTGATCCCTGAGCTCTTACCGGTGCATACTGTCTAACTGGAGTATGTGACCTAACTGGAGTATGTGACCTGCTAGGGGTGGTGCTCCTATAGACTTGTTGAGGTGCTGACCTAGATTGATTATTGACACGATTCGGTGAATTTGTCCTAATCACTTCCTTTGGTCCAACCTTAACCGGTGTGTTTTTCACAACTTGTTTGGGTGCGGCCTGCGCAGTTTTCTCGGTAGGTTGAGAACTACTGCTGCTTGCCACACTAGTTGAGGGCTTAACAGGTGTTGGGTTCACTGTCTTAGGGGTAACATCGGCTTTCCTAAGTGGACAGTGAGAAGCAACATGCCCCTTCTCGTGACATCTAAAGCAAGACATCTTGTCTATGGACTTTTTGTGTGTTCCCTTAGATCTAGGTGTCTCACTAGTGTCTATTTCCTTTGGTACATCTACGGTGTCTGGCTCATCGACCTGATCAGCCCAAGAAATTTTCTGTTTTCCTGCAGGTGTTTCACTGGAGGAGGACACAAATATCACTTTCTTGACCTTGACGGTTGAGTCAGCCACCTTAGGTGCATTTTCTACTATAGGCTCTGGTGTCGGTTCAGGTAGGTCCTCTAAGTCTACTGACTTGTCAGTTTTCTCCTGAGGCTGAGGTACATAGTTCGCATTGAAAGGTGGAGGAATTTCGTGAAAACCTAGACCTACTGGCTTCTTAGACTGTCTTTGGGCATCTAAGACTTTCGCTAGATTTAGGCTAGAATTCCTAAACTTCTCCAGCTTGCTATTTGCCTCTGCTACCTTAACCTTTATCTCTGCTAGCTCTATATCCTTGTCCTTAAGACTTTTTGTCAAGGCCTCTACGTGCTCATACATAAGTTCTATCCTAACACACTGTTCACTGAGTTTGTCTTTTAGAACTACTACGTCTTGAGCATCAGCCTTAAGCTTTTCTTTTAGATCTTGCTTGATATCATTTAGGCTAGCATTTTCAATTTTTAAGTTTTCATTTTGAGCAGTTATGGTCTTCTGTGAGTCTAAGATTAGATTTAACCTATCGTTAGAACTAACACATAAAGCACATAATTCACGAAATAGAGAATAAGACAGACTAACCTTTGAGTTATCAGATTCCACGTTGGCCATCTGAGCAGCAAACTCCAGCACCGTCTGATCATTCACCTTTTCTACCCACATCGGACTGCTGTCCCGTGTGGTCTGCTCGTCCCCATCACATCCAGTTTCTGTGACTTCAGCCATGAAGGCTCTAGCATTGGACTCAGGATGTGAACTCCAATCATACGTACCATCTAGCTGTCGATCTGAAGTGACGTTCGATAGTAAACCAGCTAGATTGGCTTGTCCAGATGAGGAACTCGGAAGGTATCGTTGTTGGGACTGATTTTGGAATTGTCCCTGATGTTGGCTCTGCCCCTGGTATGTCTCTACCTTTGGCCTCTGGCACTCCCTGGCGAAGTGTCCTAGTCCTTGACAGTTGTGGCATTTCACCTTGGACTTATCAAACCCTATCCCCTTGTTATTCATCTGTAGATTCCTTCCAGTTCTCTTAATGAATCTTTTAACCCTCTTGGTCACCATGGCCAGTTGCCACTTAAGATCCATTTCCTCTAAGTCATCAGGGTCGACCTGATCGTAATCTTCGTCCCAAAGAGCCGGATCATTAATCTTCCCTTGAACACAATTTCCATACGCGGCCACAAAAGAAGCAAGGAGATTCAAATGCTCTTCCGCTGACTTTGCGCTCATGGGCATCTTCGAATAGCTCTGAGTTGTCGATGCCTGTTGGACTTGAGGCTGCGGTTCTTCCGATCTTCCTAATCCTAAGAACGCGCGATTTAATGAGTCTTCAGACTCTACTGGTGATGACGTTTCTCCGGTGAAAAACGCTGTAGCAGTCTTCGGTTCGGCTGTCACTGAAGATTTAGTTGTCTTTCCAAAATACATTGCTGGATTCTGGACTTGTTCATAATCAGTCTCAGCCTAAAGTAACTCGAAGTGATATGCCCTCAACGTTCCCACAATGTCATCAAGAGATTGAGTATAGTATTTATCCTCATTCAGCTTAATCATTGCCACGTACATAGCCCATTTGGCTGGTAGGGCATCAAGAAGCTTGTTGTTCTTGTCAGTGTCAGAATACTCAATTCCATGACTTTCAAGTTCCGTTATCAGGTGATAGAACCTGGTGATAATATCATCCAGCTGTTCATCCTTAATTGCCTTGAAAATCGCAAACTGTTGTTTCAACAGCTCTGTACGCTTTCTACGTACCCTAGGATTACCCTCACACCTTTTCTCGAGAGACTCCCAAAGTCCCTTCGACGTCCTTTGAGTCCGAAATGTGTGCAATATATCCTGAGGTAAAGCCATACGGATTATGGAGAAAGCTTTGTTTTCGGCTTCAAATAATTTCTTGTCATCCTCCTTCATCATCTGGTATGACAAGACCTTTTGACGGCCTTCTACTTCAGACACCGGTGGAATATACCCCTCATCAATGCACACCCACATGCGCATGTCGTTGAAACATACGAAATCAGTAAATCGGTCTTTCCACTAGTAATAATCCTCTACCTTCATCAGCTTAGGCGGGGCGTTTGCCTTCCCAACCTCGTGATCCATCTCTAGGAATTTCTGAAGATTTGACATCTTTTCAAAAGAAATTGAGTTTGAACTTAATTAATTTAATTCGAAACTGATTTAGACTAACCTTTTCGAATCTAGGTAGATTCGAAACTAATTAAGGGTAAATCTTTTGGGATTAAATTCGATTAAGTGTTAAAATTCAATTAGATTCGAAATTATGTCAGATTAGCAAAATAGTTAGAGTCGATGGTCCTTAGATTCGAAGGTCAACAAACTCGAAATTCAGCAGATTCGAAACCCCAGATTCGAAACAAGACTAGACTCGAAATAAACTCGAATCTAAGCTAGACTCGAGATCCTATTCGAATAAAGCAACAGACTCGAAACTAGGTAGATTCGAAACTCTCTGAAATAGACTCGATAGGAGCGTATTTTGGTTAGACTCGAGACTAAAGTGAAACCCTAAATACCCCTATTAGATTCGAGCGCCGCAAACTCGAAAAACGGCTAACACTATGATTTTTTGACGTTTTGCAGATTAAATCACTATTTTTCTAACGAAAAATAATGATTTCGATCAAAAACGTGAAAAACCACAAAGTGTTTCCCGAATATGAATTAGCTAAGCTGGAAAATACGTTTTTGAGAGAAAAAAAACCGTCCAACTAGCGTCAAGAAACCTAGAATGTATTTGATGAACACGAAGAACACCAAGAACACTCCGCTGTCTCTGATACCACTTGTAAGGTCAACCACTACTAGATCTATCTAGACGCGGATCCGTGAACGAGTGCGGAATCCTCGTTAACGGTTACACGGACAACTCTCAACTACGAAACACGGAGACTATTAGACGCTGAACGAACGACACACGAACGATCCTACGAGCTAATTCTCTCCGAAACAGCACTCACCTAGCTGATAAACTCGAGATCGCCTTAAGCTTAATTCCTCACGAATTCTGCTAAAAGTCCCCTAATGACTCGAGTCTATCCCTAATTATAGACCCTGATTCGAGTCTGATGTGGGCCAAACTCGAATCTGGCCCAAGGCCCATTCGAGTCTGTTCACAATGACACTCTCGAATCTGGGCACATTTGAATCTAAGGTCACATTCGAATCTATCACAGATTCGAATGTCTTTCCTTATGTAATTCGAATCTAGCCAAAACACTTAAACACTTAAGTGATGAAACTTATGTTTTACTTATGCTTGAGTTAATCTTTGACCTTTATGTTTGAACTTCTTGTAATATGTTACATCAAGTTCAAACACACAATCAATAACAGACAAACACATATAAACATATATATCAAAACACTTGTTAACTCTCAATACTCAGAATATTACTTAAACCAAAATGCTGATCGATTAGACTGCTATCGTCACACAGGGTGTACCAACAAACAGAAAGCTGTAGGTAGGAGACAAATCCTTCCTGTACAGCGTAGCTCCAATTTTGGGTTCTGCTACACCACACAAGCGTAGCAAATTTCCCATTTGCTCATTTTCAGGCTGGGGCATGTCATATGAATCAGCAATGGGCAGATGAAGAACCTCCCTGAGAAGATCAATAGTGATCTCAATGGTCTGAGTGCCATTGAGAATAGTCCCTTTGATGACTTTGGTGTTGGGGTTGTAGGCACAAGTGTACCAAAACTTTTACACCATCTCCTGGTACAGGACACCAGGAGTAGCAGTCATGGCATAGTTCAACGGATGAACTGTCAAAAACTCCACCATTTGGTCATAACCTTTCCCCACATAGTTTTTGGGGATTGTGAGATTGACAATGTAGTTAGTGGGTTTGAGGGTTAGCATTGTGGTGACTGATGAATGTTTCTGCACATCATCACCAACAAATACTGGTAGGAAGGGGTTGTTTCTGTCAGCCATTTTGAGAGTAGTGACAGTAGCAGAAGCACAAGACACTTAGTCGAATTTTTTTTAGGGTTCTTAGGAGGTTTATGGTAGTAGCGAGGAAGACGAAGATGAAACAGTATGAGGTATTTATAGGATTTGAATGTGAGTGGGTATGAGAGAGAAATATTTGGGCGGTTGATTTGAAAAGGTCGTTAACGGAAAACGGAACGGTTGTCCATGTCAGACCGTTTGTCAGACCACTTGAGCCCTTTTTAATCACTATCACACGTAACCCACATTATCCGCAGTAATTAAGTTAAATAAAAACAGAAATTAAATAACTTAATTGTGAAGAAAGGTAATTAAAAACTGCCGGTCTAAGCTGTTGGTCAAACCTGTGATGAACAGGGTCATCACAAGCTGTTCATTCTTCAAGCTGTTCCGTCAACCTGTTCAGCCATGTAGGAACAGGTTGTGTTCAATAGCTGATCAGGTTACAAGACAATGTCTTATAAATCAGTGTGAAGGAATGAGCAGAGTGAAGAAATGACCATCAGAGCAGGCTGGACGAGTAAACTGTTTTTGTTCAGCCTGTTGTATGTTCAAGCTGTTCAAGGATTTCAGAAAAATGGCTAAGTACAAAACATGCATAGCCTGTTCTGTCTAAGCTGTTCTGAGAAACTTGAGCAGTGTGAGATATACAAGGTCCTAGACCTTTAAGGACACTTAGTCACTTTTGTTTAACATGCCCAGCTTGCTGACAAGGTAATTAAACCTGGTTACATCAAGAGGTTTGGTGAAAATGTCTGCAAGCTGTTCATTTGTGGAAATAAAACTTACCTCCACATTACCTTTCTGAATGTGTTCCCTGATGAAGTGATGTCTGACTTTGATATGCTTTGTTCTTGAATAAAATACTGGATTGTTGGAAATGGCTATGGCACTTGTGTTATCACACAGAATAGGAATTTTCCTACACACAAGCCCATAGTCTTCAAGCTGATGCTGCATCCACAGAATCTGCCCACAGCAGCTTCCAGCAGCAATGTACTCAGCTTCAGCAGTAGAAGTAGACACTGAGTTCTGCTTCTTGCTACACCAACTTATCAACTTACCACCAAGAAGTTGACACCCACCTGTGGTGCTTTTCCTATCCAGCCTGCAGCCTGCAAAATCAGAATCTGAATAACCTGTTAGTTCAAGGCTTGAGTCTTTGGGATACCAAAGACCCAAACCTGGTGTACCCTTCAGGTATCTGAAGATTCTTTTAACAGCAGCTAGATGAGATTCCTTTGGATCAGCTTGGAACCTAGCACACAAACAGGTGGCAAACATAATATCAGGTCTACTAGCAGTGAAGTATAGCAAGCTCCCAATCATACCTCTGTAAGCTGCTACTGAAACAGCTTTGCCACTGGCATCAGCATCCAATTTTACATTGGTTGCCATTGGGGTTTTAATAGGAGAACTTTGATCAAATTTAAACTTTTTCAATAGATCTAAAGTATACTTTCTTTGATTTATAAAAATTCCAGTTGAGGTTTGTTTAACCTGTAATCCTAAAAAGAAAGTAAGTTCTCCCATCATACTCATTTCATATTTGGATTTCATGAGTAATGAAAAATTCTTGCATAACTACTCATTGGTAGAACCAAATATTATGTCATCCACATAGATTTGAACAAGCATAATATTAGACTTCACCTTCTTTATAAACAATGTGGTATCCACTTTACCTCTAGAATACCCATTACTCATAAGAAATTCAGTAAGAGTGTCATACCAGGCTCTAGGGGCTTGTTTGAGACCATAGAGTGCTTTGTCCAACTTATAGACAAAACCTGGATATTTTTCATTTTCAAAACCTGGAGGCTGCTTGACATAAACTTCTTCTTGCAGCTTCCCATTCAAAAATGCACTCTTCAAATCAATTTGGAATACCTTAATGCTCTTATGAGCAGCATAGGCTAGATACAACCGAATTGCTTCTAGCTTGGCCACAGGAGCAAATGTCTCATCATAATCAATTCCCTCCTCCTGTCTATAACCCTGAGCAACCAGTCTTGCCTTATTTCTTATGACATGACCTTGCTCATCCATTTTATTTCTGAAAACCCATTTAGTGCCAATTATAGTTTTACCTTTAGGAGCAGGGACCAGCTTCCATACCTTGTTTCTCTCAAACTGATTGAGTTCTTCTTGCATGGCAGTGATCCAATTGGCATCTTTTAGTGCTTCATCCACTTTCTTTGGCTCCATTAGTGAAACAAAAGTAGAGAACATACAGAAGTTCCCTAAGCTGTCCCACCTTGTTTGTACCCCTTTGTTGATGTCACCAATTATTTTCTCATTGGGGTGACATCTGATCCACTGAGGATCATTCTTCAATGATGATTCTCCTGAGTTATCAGCAGCTTTAGCAGGTCCTGTTGAACAGCTCTCAAGATTTTCAGACACACTGTTGTCTTGATCCTGTTCACTTGTTGAACATGACTGACCACTGTTGAACATATCAGCAGAGGAACTAGGAAAATCAGCGTTGATAGGTTCAGGACATGCAGTTGTGATTAAGTCAGTACACTTATTCACACAGGGTGTATTGACATAATCATCATCATGCCCATCATGATTAACAGGTTCCACGGTGGGTGTAGTGGAAGCTTTTGAGTCCTCTTCACTGTTTGAATGCATCAGATCATCAAAGTTTAATTCTCCTGAAACTGATTCAGGAACAGCTTTGGTGGAAGCATTCTTGGACTCTTCAAAGGTGACATTGATAGATTCATCTATCGCCTTTCTTTTGTTCTTGTACACTCTGTAGGCTTTGGAGATAGCAGAGTAGCCAACAAACACAACTTCATCAGCTTTTGGTTCAAACTTTGCCAGGTGGTCCCTTTGATTCAAAATGAAGCAGGGACAACCAAACACATGGAAGTAACTGACATTTGGCTTCCTCCCTTTGAGCAGCTCATAAGGGGTCTTGTTGAACCTTTTCACCACTAAGGATCTGTTTTGGGTGAAGCAGGCAGTGTTAACAGCTTCAGCCCAGAATGATGAAGGTAAACCAGATGCACACAGCATGGTTCTAGCAGCTTCAATGAGAGTTCTGTTTCTCCTTTCAGCAACTCCATTTTGTTGTGGAGTTCTCACAACTGAAAAGTTTTGAGTGATTCCTTTCTCTTCACAGAAGTCTTCAAGAATACTGTTTCTGAATTCAGTACCATGATCACTTCTAAGCTGCTTCACTTGGGCAGAGTTCAGCATTTCCATCTTTTTCACAAATCCAATAATTTCTCTTGCAGCCTCTCCTGTGCTCTTCAAGAAGATAACCCATGTGTACCTGGAGAACTCATCAACCATTACTAGAGTGTATCTTCTTCCTCCTAGACTTGGGACATTAACAGGTCCAAACAAGTCCATATGGATTAAGAAGAGAGGAGTATCAATAGAAAAGTTATGTTTGGATTTAAATGATGATTTCCTCTGCTTGCCTTTCTCACAAGCTGTGCAGAGTTTATCTTTAACAAAGGTCATAGAAGGCAAACCTGTCACCAACTCTTTCTTACAGAGTTTGTTGATGTTCTTGAAGTTCAGGTGTGACAGCCTTTTGTGCCATAACCAGTTTAAGTCTGCATTTGTTCTTGTGAGAAAACAGGTTTCAGTTGTGGGATCAGCAGATTGCATGTCCACAACATATACACCTTTTTTTCGTTGAGCACACAACACAACTTTGCCTTGGGGATCCAATATGTAACCCAGGTGCTCATCAAAGTTAACCTTATAGCCAGCATCACACAGTTGACTTATTCTAACAATGTTATGTTTTAGTCCAACCACATAGGCTACTCTTTTAAACACTGCAGCACCAACTTTAAGAGTTCCATATCCCTCAGTGGATCCCTGTACATTGTCACCAAATATGACTTTTTGCCCTTTTTCAGGCCTGAGATCACTCAACAGGTCCTTACAACCTGTCATGTGCCCTGAGCAGCCACTGTCCAAGTACCAAACCTGGGATGGTTGTTTTTCCTGCAGAGTGACAAGAAGAATATTAGTCATTTTAAGGGGAACTCATCACAGAGATGAGTTCTCCTACTTCATCAACATTTGTTGATGGACTTGTGATGTCAACACTAATATTCCCTATTTGAATGGTATCAGTTTGGATACCACTCTCATTGACTAAGATGTTTCCAACACTGTTTATGTTAGTAGTGAGGGAACCATCAGAGTCAGCAGGCCTCATGTCCTCAGTTTCAGGACAGTCTTTGGCCAGATGTGTCTTCATTCCACATTTATAACATATTCTCCTTTTAGTATTTTTGGAAGAAGGCCTTTCAGAAACACATTCTGAGTTATTTATGTTGATTCCATCAGCAGGTTTAGCAAACTTATTACTTTTTGATGAATCAACAGCTTGAGTGGAAAGTTCAATAGCCACAGCTTTGCCTGTCTCTTCTTTCCTCCTTTTAGGAGGGCAGATGTCAAAGATAGGAAGCTTAATTGGCTTTTGAACTTCCACAGGTTTAGGAAACTTATTCCCAGATCTCTCAGGCTGAGCAATGGCTTTGCCTTTGCCCTTCCTGAGATGTGATTGATGTTTCCTATCAACATAATCATTATTTCTGGTTTTTAAATACTTATTCTCATTTAAAACCAGTTTACCACTATGATTAGAAAACTTATTTGAAATCACAGCAGGTTTGCCTTCAACCTGAGACTTATTCTTGTTAAAGGCAGACTGCTTACCTTTTGAAAACTTATTTTCAAAATGTTCAGCATTAAAAGGATTAGTATGCCTTTTTACATCAGCTTTAGACCCAAGGCCTGTTTTGTCAACAGGTTTGGTGTCCACGGCTGCAGTTTGGGCATGCTTTCCTTTCTTTTGCTTGTGTGAATCAGCAGAACACTTAGCAAGCTTATTTGATGGAAAACTTATTTCATCAGCAGCTTTTGAGCTAGGTTCACACGAGCTGTCAGTGTTTTGAGGCCTGACAAACCTGTTTGGAAGCATTAATTTACCATTCACTTTTTGAATAAAAGTGTTTGGAAGCTTACCAAGAGTAGACTAGTCTTCATTTAAATTATTATCCTCAACAATGGAAGCTGCTGTGTCAGGATCCCCTCCAAGATAGGCTTGGATTTGTGCAGGAATCTGCTGACTTATGCAGTGGATGACTTTTTGTACAGATTGGCACCAAGAGTCAACTATCTTTTGAAGCTTAGCATGTTTTATATCTGTTTCTCTCTTTTCTTCCAGTAAAATGGAATTGATGTGTTTTAATTCATCAAGCTCAGCCTCCAACTTATGGAAACTGTCCAGTTTACTAGATTTTGTTTCAATATCAGTTTTAAGTTTAGAGATTTCAGATAATAAAACAGCATGCTTCTCAACAGCAGCTTTCAGATCAACAAGCATATATTCAAACATTTTAACTTTTTCTTTAGAACTGTAATCCATAAAATTTTGTACCTTATACATCATTGTAGGGTTCCAGTTCTCCAAGCTGCTAAAATCTTCAGCTTCAGCCAGATCCTGTTTGAAGTTGCTTGTTGATGGGACATCAGTGTTGGCCATCAGACAGTTATTGTCTTCTTCATCAGATGATGAATCAGACTCCTCCAAGTCACAAGTCTCTGCCATAAGTCCCTTTTGCCGGTTGGAACCCACTGAGTTTTCCAACTTTCTCAGCTTAGCCATAGCCATAAGGTATTTAACCCTATAGCCATAATCCCTGTTTGTCTTGTGTGGTTTGGATGACTGACCAACAGCTTTTGACACACAGTCAGCAGCTATGTGGCCAGTTTTGCCACATTTGAAGCACTCAGCTTTTGTCTTGTCAAATGCTTTCTTTTTTACAGCATTTGAACTTCCTTGCAGCATGTTTCTTCCAAACCTTTTCTTGTTGAACCTTTTGACAAGCATGGCTATCATTTGCTCATCATCCAGTTCAGCAATATCTGCATTGTCTTCCTCATCAGACATTTCCTCCTTATCATCAGCCTGTTGATCAGGTTGAGTGAACACATCACTCACCTGATTTACAGGTTGTCTAACACTGGCCACAAAGGCTGCACCTTTCTTAGATATTTCCAAGGCATTTCTTTTCTGTTGCCTTGACTGCTCATCATTCAGTAAGGATCCATATAAGTTAACAAGATCCATACTTCTGATGGTACCTGAATTCCTTAAAATTGTAGAAAAATAATTCCATTCTTCAGGCAGTACATCTAAGAACTTGTTTACCAAAGTCAGGCTGTCCTTGGTGATCCCAACAGCTTTGAGATCATTTACAAGAGCAGTAAACCTGGTGTAGGTTTCAGTGAGAGTCTCCTTTGGTTTTGCAAAGAAGAGTTCATACTATCTAACAAGATTATTAATCCTGTTGTCAAGTGTGATTGTGGGTCCATCATACACGGTACACAAAGTATCCCACATCTCCTTTGCAGTCTTCATCTTCTCAACCTATTTGAACACATCATCAGGTAGAGAGATGACCAGGTTGTTTCTGGCCTTTGCATGAAGAGCCACCAGTCTTTTGTCTTCATCAGACCATTAAGCTTTTGCTTTCTCAAATGTTCTGATTTCAGGAGCAGCTCCTTCAACAGCAGGAGTTATAGTTGTAACAGAGGTTGGCACATAGGGACCCTCCATTACAATCTCTGGTAGTTGCACATCCAGATTCTGTAAGTAGAGCATCATTCTGCATTTCCAACCAGAAAAGTTCTGATGATTGAACTTTGGAGGTTTGCCCATTGAGCCATTGTCATAGTATGAGGAACTTGCAGCACTGTTGTCCATGGAAACTTTGAGAGAATGAGAGATCTAGAATGACACACACTCTAAACTGCTCTAATACCAGTTGTAGGTCCCAAGAGTTATCCCAAGTATATAGCCTTAAGCCGTAGATGGGGGTGAATACAGCTATTTAAAAACTACACACAATTTTCTCAATGTTTGTATGTATTATCAACAAATGTTAATTACAAACGAGCTTGAATGCGGAAAGGTTCAAGCTGAGATGACGGATACAACAGTATGTTTACCTAGTCTAAGACAGACTTAAACTGGTTACAATGAATACACTCACTAAGAATCACTCACTGTGTTTACAAGACTCTGAGGAACAGCTTGAACAAGAACAACTTAGACACTGAGCACTGTTTTATTCAAGCAGACTTGCATGCATGAAAGACACACTTTGAATGCACGTTCACTCTTGGTTTCAGCACTTAGCTTTTTGGCTTAATCTTTCAATCCTTGGAAGTTTCTTTTTATACTCACTCAGAGGATCTAAGTGAAGCTTCTTCATTGGACGGAATGAAAAAGGAGAAGTCTTGTTGAAAAGACAACATAAACTTTTCTGCACATTCTGAAAAGCAGACTTGTCTTCATGTGGGCAGAAGTTTTGTCTTTTCACTTTGTCTACTGTTGCATTGCCTTTAACTAAATAAGGAATGTCAACTTTGTGTTTTTCTTCCTTTGTAAAGCCCTATTTTGATATAAGAAAAAGGTCTGTCACCCTTTTTCAAATATCCTTTTGTCTTCATGTAACAGAACAGCTTGGGCAGGCTGAGCAGTTCTGATTTCCACTTTGTCTTCGACTTTGTAAACTGATCTTGTAGTCAAAAACAATACATTAGGACTTGGAAACACATTCCATAAAGTGTTTAGCCTGTTCAAAAAGAACAGGTTCTGTTCACAAGGAACAGAACACTTGTAAACTGCCCAAGCTGCTCACCAGTGTAGAGCAGCGTAGACAGTTTATGTTCAGCCTGTTCAACAGACTGAACAGCTTGGGCAAAACTGTCTTTGTTGCAACACATGCAACACATAGAACAGCGTTAGGCTGATCTTGCAAATCATTTTCAGGTTTCAATAAGGCATATAACAGGCCTTAAATTCAACCTTCAAAAGCATCAACATGTTTGAATAATAATCTCCCCCTCAGATGCAGAACAGGTTTGACTGAGGCCTTTTTGTGCCTAACACATACATTTCTAGCCGATTGTTGGTATCATTTTCCCTTTAAAAATGTTACATTTCGGAATATCGCTTGGCCTTTTTATTTATCATGAAATTATCTTATGTGACTCATACAGAGACATACTTTTATGATCAAGGCATACACACAATGATTGTAACTTTTTGGTATTTGCAAACTTTCTTTAAAAGGCAAACATCGGACACAGGTCTGTATTTACATACAACAGAGTGTCTTAGTTTGTCTTATGGTTTATTTTGAAAGCTAGCAAGACAGCGGTGCCAGGTCTGTACCGACGTACAACAAAGCGACTTATCTTGCTAACTCGAATCAAAACAGAGGCAACAGGTCTGTACTTACGTACAACAGAGTTACTTGTTTTGACTTCAACTCAGTATGATTTTTCTATTCTTTCCATTTTTAAGATGCATCTGATGTTTCTATACATCTCAAGAAAGTTTGCATACCTCATTTATAATCAAAGTCTGTATGTCTCTAACATAAAAATTAAGACCAATTGGTCATACATCTAGGTTAGTGACACGTTTGACTTTTTCTTGAATATTTTATTAGCCTTGAGACTCCCTATATGTATTATGCCTACCAACATATCAAACTAGATAATGTATAACACTTAGAATTTTTAAGTGCATTATGTGTGAAAGTTAAACACTTAGAGCTTGTATTAACTATGCTAATTTTTGTCACTTTGAACCTATGCATCTAAGACTTTAACTGTTTTTCTGATATTCTCCGTTTTTTGAATTTTTTATGGTTTTCTCTCTTTTTTTTCTGTTTTTCACAAATAAAAGTAAGAAAATATAATATTCTACTAACTTACTATAAAGGGAAACTATCCTAATTTACTAAACTTACTATAAAAAGAAAGAAAAGTAACTGCTATAAAAGGAAATAAAACTCTACTAAGGTCAACTTACTCTGCATTACGCATTCCGTTTAGTTGAATCAAATACTCGAAACGTGACTTATCAAAAGCTTTGGTAAATAAATCATCATTATTATCATCCGTTGCCACTTTTACCAACTTGATTAATTTCTTTTCAGCACAATCACGTATAAAATGATGCCTTATGTCTATGTGCTTTGTTTTATTATGTTTAACTGGATTATTAGTTATGGTAATTGTTGACTGATTATCTATCCTAATAGTATGAGTATAAGTCAAACCGTAATCCCGCAATTGTTGTTGTATCCACAGAACCTGTGAACAACAACTACCAGCAGCAACGTATTCGGCCTCGCACGTTGACACGGCTACCGAAGTCTGTTTCTTGCATTGCCAGGAAACGAGTCTCCCTCCTAGGAACTGACAACCTCCAGTTGTTGACTTGCTCGTCAAGCTGCAACCTCCGTAGTCTGAATCTGTGAACCCCCTCCAATTCCAGATCTCCCTCCGTGTGATACCAAAGTCCCAGCTTCGGTTTCGACTTGAGGTATCGTAGAATCCGCTTCACAGCTTTCATGTGCATCTCTTTCGGATTAGCTTGAAACCTAGCACAAATACAAACAGCAAACATAATATCAGGTCTTGAAGCAGTTAAATACATAAGTGACCCAATAATGGCCCGATATAACGTCGGAGATACATTGGTATCACTTTCAGTACCCGGTCCGAGATTGTGATTCACTTGAATCGGCGTGCTGAAATGAGCTGTCAGTTTTGTCTTTTCCATCCCGAAGCGCTCTAATATGTCGTAGACATACTTCGTCTGATGGATAAACATCCCCTCCTTCTTTTGGTCAACTTGCAAACCCAAAAAGAAATTCAACTCACCCATTGCACTCATCTCGAATTTTGACTTCATCACCTTTTCAAAGTCCTTACACATTTGCTCGTCTGATGATCCAAAGATGATATCATCGACGTACACTTGTACCAAGATGAAATGTTCTCCTTTTCGCTTCATGAACAGCGTACTGTCTATCCTTCCTCTTTCAAACACATTTTCTAACAGATGGTTGGACAGAGTCTCGTACCACGCCCTTGGTGCTTGATGCAATCCATACAGAGCCTTATCTAATCGATATACTCTGTCTGGATATTTCGGATCGGTAAACCCGGGCGGTTGTTCTACATACACCAGTTCCTTCACTTTCCCATAAAGGAAAGCACTCTTAACGTCTAGCTGATAAACCTTAAAGCCCTTGAAGGAAGCAAAAGCCAGAAACAAACGAATTGCTTCCAACCTTGCTACTGGCGCGAACACCTCATTGTAATCGATTCCCTCCTCTTGGTTGAAACCCTTTGCAACTAACCTTGCCTTTTTGCGAGTGACTATACCCCGATCGTCTCTTTTGCACTTAAAAACCCATTTGGTTCCTATTGCTATTTCCCCTCGAGGTAATGGAACTAACTCCCACACTTCTAGTTTCCTAAATCGTGACAGTTCTTCCTGCATCGCTTCAACCCAAGAGTTGTCTTTTAGTGCCATTTGTACGTTTTTCGGCTCTACTTGCGAGATGAAACAAGAATAGAGGCAGGTATGAAAGGCCTCGGGGTCATTCATCATCGACAGCAACACAATGTTGCTATTTAAACTACTCCTAGTCCTCACAACCGCATTAGGATTTCCTATGATGCTTTCTATAGGATGGTTCTTGTTGATCCTAGATGTCTCTATCTCGTCAACTCTCAGAGTATCTCCTAAATTTGATCCTATTTCACCTAACGGGGGAACGACCTCAGACTCCACATTTTCTTCCTCGTGGACAGTTTCCTCAGAGTTGGAATTTGTTGTTTGAGTCTGATTCTCATTTGTAGGTGCTTCTGAATCAGTGACTTCTGGAGATCCATCTTCAGTTGAAGTAGGCTCGGATGTTGATTGAAATGTGGTCCTCAGAAAGCTATGACCTTCGTCATTCAGATTCAACGACGCCATGTCCTTTTCGATAGTACCTGCATTTTCATCCAAAGGAATGTTAAATGACTCAAACAGTTTGTCATAGTCAAATATCCATTCCGGACGTGTTTGGGGTTCATGTGTATAACTTGTGACTTCAATGTTATACACAATCTCTACAGTACCATTAGATTTGTTAAAAACCCGTTTGTTTGGTGAGTTCGGCACATAACCTAGGAAGTATCCTTCGTCAGCCTTTTCACCAAACTTAGGTTGATGTTTTGTTCGCAATAAAGTACATGGTACCCCAAAAGGTTCGAAGCCAGTTAAATTAGGTGGCTGTTTATTCAAAATTTCATAACAGGTTTGGTTCAAAGATTTGACAGTAAGGTCCCGGTTTAAAATATGGCATGCGGTATTCACTGCCTCCCCCCAAAACATGGTAAGAAGCTTTGAATCCGAAAGCATAGTCCTTGCTGCCTCAATCAATGTCCTGTTCTTTCGTTCGGCGACCCCATTTTGTTGTGGCTCATAGGGTGCACTAAATTGATGCACTATGCCCTTTGATAGGCAATATACACCAATTACTGTGTTTTTAAACTCAGTTCCGTTATCACTACGAAGTCGTTTAACCCTTGTTCCATATGAATTCTCCACTTGGTCTAAGAACCCGATGAGCTTGGAAGCCGTCTCGTCCTATATACCTAGAAAGAAAACCCAAGAAAAACGTGAGTAATCGTCAGTAATAACTAAACAATACCAACTACCACCTATACTCCTTTTGTTGATTGGTCCGAAGAGGTCCATATGCAACAAATCGAATGTGGCAGCGATGGAGTTCTGAGTCTTGCACTTATGTGCCTTCTTGTGTTGTTTTCCCTTCTTGCACGGTAGACACTTATCCTCGAACTGATAACTCTTCATCGGAACACCTTGCACCAGTCCATTTTTCGTTATATAGTTCATCTTTCTCAGGTGCAAGTGTGCCATGCGTCTGTGCCACAAAGCCGACTCAGTCTCTGAAGCTTTAGATAACAAACAGGTCCCATTGAAGATTCAGGCTTGTTCATGTCGAGCATGTACAAGTCATTCTTCCTTGGAGCCCTCATCAATATCCACTCTTCAGGTATCTTGAACCCCGGTTTTAGCACCAACGCCTCAGTATCAGTGAACAGCACTGAATTCTTTTTATCACAGATTCGAGATACACTAATGAGATTATGAACCAGTTTATCAACGTGATAAACTTGATCCAATTTGATCGTCCCATTAGTGACCACTCCAGTTAGCGTGATATTGCCTCCCTTATTGCCCGCGAATGATACAAAGCCCCGATTTCCTCCCTTGAAGTCTGTAAGTAGACTTCTTTCCCCTGTCATGTGCCTGGAGCACCCACTGTCGACGAACCATTTGTTGTTTAGACCTGTGGTTATCTACTGCACATGAAAGAAAATAGGTTAGTTATCACGGGGAACCCAAGCCATAACTGACTTGGTTATACCATTCTCGTCCACATACTTAAACTCTTTCAAATACCCATCTCTCCTTTCAGGTGACTTGGGTCTTTGAACTGGAGTTTGTTGTGGTGCCGAGTGATTTAAGTTCACTCTTTGCCTTTGTGTAGGCATTTGCTGTGGAGCTCTTGAATAATTACGATTATAATTCATTTCCGACTGATATCCCTGAGCTCTACCCGGTGTGTGATGTCTAACAGGAGTGTGTGACCTAACCGGAGTGTAGGCTCTGCTAGGTGTAGTACTCCTATATTGTTGTTGCGGTCCAGACCTAGATTGATTAATGACTCGATTTGGTGAATTAGTCCTAATCACTTCTTTTGGTCCACCTTTCACCGGTGTTTGTTTCACAGCTGTTTTTGGTGTAGCTTGCACAGTTTTCTCGGTACTCTAAGAACTACTAGTGCTTGCAACACTGGTAGAAGGCATAACTTGTTCTGGCTTTCCTGTCTTAGGAGTATTGTCTACTTTCCTATACGGACAGCTAGAAGCAACATGCCCCCTTTCGTGACATCTAAAGCAAGACATTTTGTCAATTGACTTTTTGTGTGTGCCCTTTGACTTAGGTGTCTCACTAGTGTCTGGCTCTTTTGGTGCATCTATAGCGACTGGTTCATCATCATGATCAATAAAATCAATTTTGTGTTTTCTTACAGGTGTATCGCTAGAGGACGGCACAAATTTAACTTTCTTAATCTTGACATTAGTATCAACCACCTTAGGTGCATTTTCCTCTACAGGTTCAGACACTGGTTTTGGTATTTCCTCTAAGTCTACTGATTTCTCAGTTTTCTCCTGAGGTTGAGGTACATAGTTGTCATTGAAGGGTGGAGGGCTCTCATGATATCCTAGACCTACAGGTTTTTTAGATTGACATTGTGCATCTAAAATTTTCCCTAGGTTAAGAGATGAGTTCCTAAACTTTTCAAGTTTACTATTTGCCTCAGCTACCTTCACCTTAGACTCAGCTAGCTCTATGTCTTTGGTTTTCAGCTCCTTGGTTAATGCCTCAACATGTTCATACATGAGTTCTAACCTAACACACTGTTCGCTCAGTTTGTCCTTTAGAACTATAACAT
Organism: Centrapalus pauciflorus; assembly: GCA_020465985.1. Taxonomy (NCBI): domain Eukaryota; kingdom Viridiplantae; phylum Streptophyta; class Magnoliopsida; order Asterales; family Asteraceae; genus Centrapalus; species Centrapalus pauciflorus. The sequence goes on from JAANYP010000118.1 coordinate 490,496, forward strand.
CCTGTGCATCAGCCTTAAGCTTATCCCTAAGATCTTGCTTTATGTCTATGAGGCTAGCATTATCTGATTTTAACGTTTCATTTTGAGCAGATATGTTTTGATGTGATTCTAGTACTAAATTTAACCTATCGTTAGATGTAGCACATAAAACACACAACTCATGGAAAAGAGAAAAGTTCAGACTTACCTTGGTATGATCTGATTCTACGTTGGCCATCTGAGCGGCAAACTGCAGAATTGTCTGATCCTCTGACTTCTCTACCCACATCGAACTGCTTTCATTCTGACTGCTGTCCCCAGTGATCTGCTCTGCCCCCTCACCTCCAGTCTCAGTCACTTCAACCATAAAGGCTCTAGCGTTCGATTCTGGATGTGTACTCCAGTCATAAGTGCCGTCTAGCTGTTTGTCTGATGTGACATTAGATAACAGACCAGCTATATTTGCTTGACTGGTTGAAGTACTCGGAAGATATCGCTGTTGTGATTGGTTCTGATACTGTCCCTGATTCTGATACTGTCCCCGGTGAGTTTCTACCTTCGGTCTCTGACACTCTCTAGCAAAGTGTCCTAACCCTTGACAGTTGTAGCATTTGACCTTGGACTTATCGAAGCCAATCCTATTGTTACTCATGTTCTGATTTCTTCCCGTCCTTTTGATGAACCTCTTAACTCTCTGAGTTACCATGGCCAGTTGCCATTGTAGATCCATCTCTTCAAGATCGTCAGGGTCTACCTGATCGTAATCCTCATCCCATAGCGCAGGATCGTTGATTTTTCCTTGAACACAATTGCCGTAAGTGGCAACGAATGAAGCCAACAGATTTAGATGATCAGCCGATTTTGCGCTCATAGGCATCTTAGAATATCCCTGAGATGTAGATGCCGGTGTAGCCTGATGCTGCTATTCTTCTGGTCTAGTAAACCCTAAGAAAGCCCTACTCTGTGAGTCTTCTGGCTCAGCCGGTGACGATGTTTCTCCCGAGAAGAAGGCTGTAGTTGTCTTCATTTCGGCTGCCACTGAAGGTTTTGATTTTCCAAAATACATTGCTGGATTTTGAACTTGTTCATAATCCGTTTCTGCCTTCAGTAACTCAAAATGATACGCCCTCAGCGTTCCCACCACATTCTCTAGAGTCAGAGTATAGTATTTTTCCTCATCATGCTTAATCAAGGCCACATACATCGCCCATTTGGCCGGTAAAGCATCCAGAAGCTTATTATTCTTCTCAGTGTCACTATACTCAATATCGTGACTGTCTAACTCAGTAAGCAAATGATAGAAACGTGTGATAGTATCCTCCAGCTTTTCATCCTTCAATGCCTTGAAGATAGCAAACTGCTGTTTGAGCATCTCCATACGTTTCCTTCTAACCCTCGGGTTACCCTCACACCGTTTTTCCAATGCCTCCCACAGCTCTTTTGCTGTCTTCTGATTACGGAAAGTGTGTAGTATGTCTTGAGGTAACGCCATTCTGATGATAGCGTATGCACGATTCTCTGCTTCAAACAGCTTTTTATCGTCATCCTTCATTTTAGAATAAGGATGAACCTTTTGTCGTCCTTCGATCTCAGCTGTCGGTGGAATGTATCTCTCGTCGATACAAATCCACATGCGCATATCATTAAAGCGCGCGAAGTCGGCAAACCGATCCTTCCACCAGTAATAATCTTCAAGTTTCATCAACATTGGCGGAGTAATTGCTTTTCCGACCTCGTGATCCATCTCCAGAAACCGTTGTAGACTTGTCACTGTTTCAAAGATAATTGAATCTAAACTTAATTAATTTAATTCGAAATTAATTTAAATTAATTCTTTCGAATTTAGGTAAATTCGAATATAATTAAATTTAAACCTGTTTGGGATTAAATTCGAGTTAAGTTCTTAAATCCAATTAAAATCGAAAATGATGACAAATTCGAAGGTCTCTAATCTCGAATGTCCACTTAAATTCGAAACTCACTAAATTCGAAACCCAATTAAATTCGAAAGTCCCCTATTCGACTTTAGTGCAAAGTCGAAATCCAAAGTAAATTCGAAATGGCCAAAATCGAAACCAACTTTAAGGAAATTCGAAAGGAGCGTATTTTGGTCAAACTCGAAAATAAGCAAACCCTAATATCTCCTTATCAAATTCGAGCGCCGCAAATTCGAAAAACGGCTAATACCTTGAGTTTTTCACGTTTTTCAGATTAAATCAATATTTTTACAAGTAAAAATATTGATTTTGATCAAAAACGTGAACTACAACAAAGTATTTCCCGGAATCCAATTTGATAAGCTCGAAACACTCAAAAATATCTGTGAGATTAACCGTCCAAAAGCGTCAAGAAACCTAGGATGTATCTTTATGAACACGAAGAACACCCCGTAGGCTCTGATACCACTTGTAAGGTCTTGTAACTATAGATCTATATAGACGCGACGCACACCAACGAGTGCGGAATCCTCGTTAGCGGCTTGACAGATATAACACTCACACGAAACACGGAGACTACCACAACGTTGTACGGTCGACTACGAACGAACCTACGCGATGATTCTCTCCGAACGAACACAATATCAGCTGATAAACTCGAGATCGCCTTTTGCTAATTGCTCACACGAATTCTGCAAAAGTCTACTAATGATTCGAGTTAATCCCTAATTATAGAGGTCCATTCGAGTTTGTCATTGGACAAACTCGAATCCAGGCCCAAGGCCCATTCGAGTTTGTCTAGATGACACATTCGAATTTACCTCCATGTTAAATTCGAATTTATCCTATATTCGAATTTCACATGTCCAACTTCTATTTGAAAATATGATTTAACTTATGTTTGAATTAATCTTTGGACTTGATGTTTGAACTTATTGTAATACATTACATCAAGTTCAAACATACAATCAAAAACTATCAAACACATATAAGCACATATATCAAACACTAGATAGTATTCAATACTTTGTAACATGACTTAGACAAAATGCTAATACGACTTAGACTGCTATCGTCACACAGGGTGTACCAACAGGTAGTGCTCTCGTGGATCGTATAGTTCACCTCGTGGATTTTGAGTTGTCGTTATGCGTAAGCAATGACTTTATCCTTTTGCATGAGCACACAACCTAATCCATTGTGTGAGGCATCACAGTAGACCACAAAGTTTTCTGTCCCTTCAGGTTAGGACAAAATTGGTGCACTACACAATTTTTTCTTTAACTGTTGAAACGCCTTTTCCTGCTCTTCACCCCAGTTATACTTCACATCTCTCCGAGTCAGCTCTGTTAGGGAACTCTCTATCTTTAAGAAGTTTTCAATAAATCGCCTGTAATAACCGGCAAGTCCTAGAAATTGGCGGATTTCTGTGGGAGTTCTAGGAGTTGCCCAGTTCTTTATGGCCTCGATTTTTGATGGGTCAACTTGGATTCCTTGGTTGTTGATCACATGCCTAAGGAATTTGACTTCTCACAACCAAAATTCACACTTTGAAAATTTGGCGTATAACTGTTCCTTCTCTAACAACTCCAAGATCAGCTTGAGATGTTGTTCGTGTTCTCCTTGGCTTCGGGAGTAGATGAGAATGACGTCTATGAACACTATCACAAATTTGTCCAAATACGGTTTACACACTCGATTCATAAGATTCATGAATGCGGCTGGTGCGTTGGTCAAACCGAATGGCATCACCTGAAATTCTGTTACACCCCGTTACCCCGGTTGGCAATGAAGCGTGACGTCGCGGAAGCGTAACCATAATCATAACGAACGACCACTATATGGATGTTTTTCAAAAATATATTAATTTAACTTCAAATATAAATATTGTTCACATAACCAAAATACAGCGTAAGTAGTACTTAAAATACTAAAATTTAAATACACAATTTAGTTTATCCCGAAAGATGCAAGTAAATCTTCGAGTTTGAAAATAATGCGACTCCATAATGAACGGAAGCCTTGGAATACTTCCGATAAATGTGCATGTCTCAAATACCTGAAAATACATGCTAAAATACGTCAATAAATTGTTGGTGAGCTCATAGGTTTACGCGAAAAGACCAGTTGTATGGACATTACCAGATGAGTTGAATTTATAAAACATAAATTCCGTGTATGTATTACATAAACCATCATGCAACCGAAGCTTAATTAGATGAGTTTTGCCCTGCACAGTATTCCCATACGTAATACCGTGTGTTAAATATATTTGCACTCGCTGTTAGCCGATCCGAACTAACCCGAATGGGGGACATGACTTCCGATAGATCTATCCACAATATATTCGCGCTTGCAAATAAATGCAATTAACGGTTCATGATTTGATGGCTGATGGATCCAAACATGTCATACATATAAGAAATAAACAGTTTTGATGTCCATATGAAAACAGTGCATGTATTTCCACCCCAATAGATAGTGAAAATAGGGACTATGAAGACTCACGAGCTTGTGATGGCAAAAGCGAGCGAAAAATGCTATTTAGCGAAAGTGGATGGATGATGCACCGAGCGAGTTTAATCGAGCCCTAAATGATAATAAGGACTTAATATCTCTAATATATGATAATATATATATTTATAGATTTTTATGTCTTAAATCACCCAACATTACAAGTTTATAAATAAAACCCTCTTAAAACGTCAAGTTTATATATATATAATTTTCAAGCTTTTTCGGAGGTTTTTCGACCTACTTTGAGGCTGTTTTTGACCAAGCTCCAAAACGTTTTAGGCTTTGGTTTTCTAGGACATTAAACTACTATATACAAAGGATTTTTAGAATCAAGAACGGCCATTTTTCGAGATGTTTAGGTTGGTTAAAAAGTTTGTTAAAAACCCTATGTTGGCCATTTTTGAGCTGTCAAACGTTCGGTTTCCCAAATAATTTCTGGAGGTCTTAAACTCCAAAAAAAAATTATGAAAACTTCCATATCTATAGTTAAGACATAGATATAACTTTTGAGACAAGAATCAACTCATTTTGTTAAGTTATGAACTAGTTATGATTTTTCAAAGTCGATATAAATTTTCTACCGAAAATCCGCAGTTTATAAACTTGAAATAACTTATGATTCTTGTTGTTTATTCAAAGACTACTTGTATACAAGTTATAAAACACATATATATTACTTATTTTCATAGTATTAACTCTTTTATGATGTGTTTATATATTCATAAACACATTTAAAGAAACAACTTAAAAATAAAAACTAGAAACTTATAAACTTGAGATTTTATGAAACTTGTTGTTGTTGGTGATTATATATATTATGCAAGACTTATATAAACATAAATGTAATAAGTTAGTATTTACTTACTTTGAAGTATTTAGAGTATGATTTTGAGTAGAAGTTGAAATCTTTGCAAGATTTGGACCAAGAACACTTGAATTTCACCAAGAACTCTTGAATGAAAAGGTTTGTGATGTGTGTGTGTGTGTGGATCCGGATTTTTGAGAGAGAGAGAGAGAAGGGTTTTTGGTGTGATTAAAATGAATGAAATGCCTCTCTATTTATAGAAGAAGTTTGGTCTTTCAAATGATGAAAAGCATGTGAGGAAAAGGAAGAGTGCACTTTTAAACAAATTGATGGTGTTTAAAGTGAGTATGATTTTTGTAATAAAATATTAAAGTCAACCTCTAATTAGAACCCCTATTGGGCCGGCCATATACATGTATTTACATGTATTTTCTTTTTGTTTTTTGCATAAAAGTATTTAGAATTGTATTCTTGTATTTCCCTTTTCTTGTAATTTCATAAATACTTATGGATGCATTGTTTTATTGAATTGTTTAGTCTTGCATAATCAATGTTAAGTAATTGTATTAGTGTATGATTAGTGTTACTAATCATAATTTAATTATGTACTTATGTCAGGATCTAAAACTAAATAACCAAGATTAACTGATTTGAAATTTATCAGAGTAAAATCAATAATCTTGCTTTGAATCAAAGTTTAATTAAGAAGTTTGCGGAATAACACTTAATTATTTTAACAAAAACTTTCAGAACCAATGAAGCATAAAACATAAGAAGTAATCAAGACTGTTTGTATTGCTGAATTCAATGATGACAATCACCTCTAATCTGTTTGATTAGACGAAGAACACAGACTGTTCTTAGGGTTTTACAACCTTAGAGGCTTATGAAAACTTAATCAACAAAGCAATTACAGACTCAAAATATGCAGAAAACTTCTATATATTTCTATACAATATTCTGTCTATTTATATTGCTTTTTGGAATTGTTTCCTTGAAGGACTATGACTTCTCTGATAGTAGATATGCTGGAATCTTCGTGTAGATATCTTTCCTGAAAATCAGCACTTTCTGTTTGTGAAACTGTTGACAGCTTGAATGTCTTGACAGCATGAACTGAGCAGCTTGAGTTGTTTTGCTCTGGCAACTTGAACTTTTACACTGGCAGCTCGAGTTTCTTCAACTAGCAGCATGAACTTTGTATTTACATGAAAAATCTACTAACAGTCTGAGAAGTCTAACTAACAGCTTGAGCATACTTAAACTATTTCCCAACAATCTCCCCCTAACTTAAATTCTTTACACAAGACTTTAAGTTCTATACAAAAATGGAAATGAATAAGTAAACTGTTATTTATAAACCAAGGCTTTCAAAAACTTACAACTGTGCAAGTTTATGATCTACAGCCTTCAAAAATTCTTTCTTCATCTCATCTCTATCACAAGATACCCTAACAGATTTTATCTGAAGTAGCATATCTTTTGGTAAATCATAAAATTCGAGATTGAAGAATATACCAGGTCCATCTGAAAATTTGATTCTGTATGTCCTTGACTTGACCTACAGATCAACTTGCTTGACCTTCTTCCCCTTCTTCAAAGCATCCTCTATTTCTTTCCTTGCAGATTCAGGGTCAACAATTGATTTTAGATCTTTAATTACTTGCTTCACTTGTGGTAGAGCAGATCTAACTTGTGATACAGACCCAATGTTGTGCATTCTGATAAGCTCATCTCTAGTCAACTTCTGAACCATCTGCCAAAATGTATCATATTCTTCTTCTGGTCCAGACTCCCTTCTTACCACAAACTTAACTCTCAAGTTACGGTCATCCAGGGACTTAGCAAATCAGTAATTGATTTGAGGCTTTGTAAAATCATGCTGATCAATCAACTTCTCTATCTCCATGGCTTTTTGCAGTTGTTGATCAAACAGCACTCTTTTAACTTGATATAGCTTTGCTTGTGAGGATGGATCAGATGTAGGAATAGATGCAACAGCTTGTTCAGTAGGAACAGGAGCACTGGTAGCAGCTTTAGTTTGGACTAATTGAGTTGATGGTTGGACTTCTTGGGATGGTTGAGCTTCTGGAGAGACTTTTGTTCTCTTTCTTTTGTCCATCTCCTTGTCATGAATCTCCTGCAGCCTTTCAGTAGACATGGACTGAGCCATTTTCTTTGGAATTCCAGCTGCAAATGCAACATTTATCAAAAATCTTCTGTGCTCAGCTTTGGTGTGCCCTGTTGGCATCTTTCTCTTCTTTTCACCTTATTTGCCCACAAACCCCTTTAGGTAATCACCTAATGTCTCATCATCATCTATTGGGGGCTGGGCTTGCTGATCTAATTCTTTGTCCATTTCTTCTGCCAATTTCTTGGCAACTTCAGCATCAAAGGCAATCTGGGCTTCTTTGGAGGAGAATTTGTGCTTTGGAGACTCAATGAGAATGCCCTTGCCCTTGTCTTTTACAGAAGAGGATGTTGCTTGGACTGTACTTGATGGAGCTTGAATTCCTTCTCTGATCACAACTCCAGTGACTTTTGAAGGAGCAGCTTGAGTTTCTAGGCTAACAGCTTGAGAAGCTGTTGGGACTGCTAGCCTAGAAACTGGGACTGTTGGTGCTACTTGGACTGTTGTTGTTGTTGGAGCTGCTTGGACTGATTTAGGAACCTCCTGATTCTCCACCTTTTTGGAAGCATTGGTTTGGTCAGAAGGACCAACAACCTTTGCCCCTTGGGTTTGAATCAAACGCTCTAATTGAATGAGCTTATTTCCACAAAGGGTAAACCCTTTATGAAGATAATCCATCCTCTGATTTTGAGCCATTTCTGATTGCTTTAAGGCCATTATTTGTGCACCCTGTGCAGCAATGATGGACATTTGGTATTCCAACATAGCTACAACAGGTTTCAGCTTGGGATCCGTCAAAAGCATGAGTTGCAGACTAGTCTCAAGATCAGAAAACACCTGTGGTGCTTGTGATCTATCACCGACATTAATACCAGAAGTAGAAACCTCTGGGCCCCTCTGTTCTTGGTTCTGGGGACTTCCAGCTTGTGTTTGCACACTTGCTGTTGCCATGGGCGTGGTCTTAGCTATGTTGGCACTGTCCTGTGCCTCTTGTGCAGAGACATCAGTAGTGCCAGCCACAGAACCCATATGAACCATCTCTGAAGAGATGTTCACCTCCTGAGTGAGGATGGGAGTTTCCTCTAGTGGTTCCCTTTGGATATGTTGTGCAGGAGTATCCTCCTGCACAGGGATATATGGCTCTTGCTGATGGGAGGAGGAGGAAGGAGCTCCTGGTCCCCTTTTTCTTTTGTATATATTTCTGAGTGGGCGTGTTGGCTGTACAAAAGGATCAGTGGGAGTTTGTGTATCATAAGGAGTGGGTTGGGGTCTTGGGGGTGTAGCAGTGATGTTAGGCTGAGCCTGCTCAAGACCCTCTCCTCTGTTTCCTGAAATGATGTTCATCATTGCAGAGGGCAATGGAACATCTACACTTACAAAATTGGCACTTGGCTTTATCAGCCTTTTGATAGAAGATAGTGAGTGCCTATGGGAAATATGTATCCTCTTATGTAAATGAGAAGTTGTGCAGGTGTGTGCAATTATTTCTGCCAAAAACCTAGGATACATTAAAAACTTCCCATTCTTTAGGGAATGATGCCTTAACATCCCCTGAAAAATCATGTTTGAAAAATTGAACTGTTGGCCAGTAGAAAAGCACACTAAGGCAGTGGCAATATATGAAGAAAACTCAAACTAACCAGTTCTTTTGGGGCTTAAACATTGCTGAATAATGTGCACAAGGTATTTCCATTTAGGAGAAAAATGTGCCTTAAGAAAAGTAAAAGAATCAGCAGGACCCCTATAACCAATGTTTTGAAGACCAAAATGTAAAGCTTGAAGGGATAGGTCGGTCATACCTGAGGCATCTTGAAGATGCAAGTGATGTCTGATGGATTCCTCAGTGATATTGATGACAGTTCCATCAATCTTGGATATGAGAGTAGGCACTCCATTGATGGTTTGAACAGAAGCATGATTCCAAAACTGTTCAATATGGGAGATGTATATAGTAGGGTTTATGGTTAGCGCATAATGAATATGGGAGTGCCTGAGGAAATCCATCATTGCATGAAACGGTTGAAGTTCAGAGTGTTTTAGGGTGTATGGGAGGCAGTTATGCTCTTTTACGAACTCCATGGATGAACAAACGATGGTTGTAGGGTTTGAAAGAAGAATGTGTGATTCGTTCAGAGAGAAAGCAGAAGGCCGTGGAAGAAGAATATGTAACTGGTAGTTACAACTGAACGAAACCGGGACCTTTAAAGGTTTCGAAAAGGTTGGGTTCCGCGCACACATTTGAAAAATTACCCAAATACCCTGCACACTTTGACAGATCAAGTGAAAATAACTAGCAGTCCGAGAAAATGAACTAGCAGCATGAGAAAAGACTCATGCTGTTAGTGTAAAATTGTGCAACTTTTCAATGGAACAGTGTCTCCCCCTTAAATTAGCATACTGAGTCGATAATAATGAAAACCAATTAATCCATGTTTACCATACCAATATTTGATATTAGGAAAGTGAACTTTCCCACATCAAAAGGTTTTGTAAATAGATCAGCTAGCTGATCATCTGTATGTATTTTGGTAACTTGGATTAACTTCTTTTCATTACAATCTCTGATGAAGTGAAACCTGATTTCTATATGCTTGGTTTTTGGGAATTTCACTGGGTTTTGCACAATGCTAATTGCACTTGAATTGTCAATATAAATAGGAGTGGATAAGAAATTCATACCATAGTCTCTTAGCTGATTTTGAATCCACATTACCTGGGAGCAGCAGCTTGCAGCTGCTATGTATTCTGCTTCAGTGGATGATGTGGAGACAGTTGTTTGCTTTTTGCATTGCCAAGAGACCAGTCTTGCTCCTAAGTATTGACATCCACCAGTTGTGGATTTTCTGTCAATGTTGCATCCACCATAGTCACTGTCAGAGTAAGCAGTTAGTTCAAAAGGAGAGTCTTTAGGATACCATAGACCTAAATGTGGTTGGCCTTTAAGATATCTAAAGATTCTCTTAACAGCAACCAAGTGAGAATCCTTTGGAGAGCATTGAAACCTAGCACACACACACAGACAGCAAACATTATATCAGGTCTAGAAGATGTTAGATACATGAGAGATCCTATAAGGGATCTGTATAGATGAATGTCCACATCTATGCCATCTTTGTCTGTATGGAGCTGTTTATGAGGATCCATTGGAGTGCTTGCAACCTTTGTGTCTTGATAGCCAAACTTTTCCAGTATGTCTTTGACATACTTTGATTGACTTATGAATAGACCAGTAGGCTTCTGTTTAACCTACAGCCCTAGAAAGAATGTGAGTTCCCCCATTGAACTCATTTGAAACTTTTTGTGCATTAGGGCCTCAAAATCTTTGCACAACCTCTCTTGAATCCATTCTGTAGAAGATATGATGACAGTGTGTCATACCATGCTCTGGGGGCTTGGTGAAGACCATAGAGAGCTTTGTCTAGCTTGTACACCCTGTCTGGATACTTGTAGTCTTCAAAACCAGGAGGTTGACACACATACACTTCCTCTTCAATTGTCCCATACAGGAAAGCAGACTTAACATCCATTTGATACACTTTAAATCCTTTGAAACTAGCATATGCTAGAAACAGTCTGATGGCTTCAATTCTTGCTACTGGAGCAAAGACATCATCATAATCTATTCCTTCTTCTTGAGTGTACCCTTGTGCTACTAGTCTTGCTTTGTTCTTGATGACTATCCCTCTCTCATCCTTCTTGTTTCTGAACACCCATCTTGTTCCTATTGCTCTCTTACCTTTAGGAAGATCCACCAGAGTCCATACATTCTGAATTTTGAACTGTAAAAGCTCTTCTTGCATAGCTTCAATCCAGGATGAATCTTTTAATGCTTCTGATGCCTTTTTAGGTTCCAATTGAGACATGAAACATGCATGTTCAAAAGCAGCTAGACTGAATTCAGGAACTGCTAGTTCAGCAGCAGCAGTCTCATTTTGAACCATCTTCCATGTTTGAACAGGAGTGCTTGGATCACCCAGTATTTGATTGAGAGGGTGATACTTATGAACTCTTAGTGTGGGCTCTCTCTCTGTTTGAAAGGAAGTTCTAAGGTTTGTATCATCTCCATCAGAACCAGTGAATGGTTCAGTTTCTGAAACAGCTTGACTTGAATCTGGGACTGTTTCCTGTTGTGTTGGAGCTGTTCTTTCAGAACTTTGGAGTGGCACTTCAGTGTCTGGATTTGTATCATTCAGGACCCCTGGAGGATCACAAGACAGAAGGGGTAGAGTGGTGAAATCATCCCAACTTGTTGAATCTGCAGCAGTCTGAGACTTTGTGCCAACAGCATGAGAAATTGTATTGGCAGCATGAGAATTTGTGTTAGCAGCTTCAACCCTGTATGCATCAGCTTCTGCAGTATACTCAACAAAGCTCAGAGAATTTGTTAGTGAATCTAAATCAAACAACCAATCAGGACCAGTGCCTTTGATATTAGCAGTATTTTCATTAAATTCAACATTGGCACTTTCTTCAATTGTTTTAGACACACTGTTGTATACTCTATAGGCTTTGCTTTGAGTTGAGTATCCTACAAAGAATCCTTCTTCAGCCTTACTCTCAAACTTCCCTAAGTGAGTCTTAGTGTGAAGAATAGTACATGGGCATCCAAAAGGCTTGAAGAAAGCTATTAGGGGACTTCTGTTATGGAATAACTCATAGGGAGTTTTCCCTTGTGATTGAACTACTTGAACCCTATTTAGAACATAACAGGCTGTATTAACAGCTTCTGCCCAGAAAGTCATTGGCAGATTTGAATCAGCTAGCATTGTTCTAGCAGCCTCAATTAATGTTCTATTCTTTCTTTCAGCTACACCATTTTGCTGTGGTGTTCTTGGTGCACTATATTGTCTAGCAATGCCTTTGGACTCACAGAAACTGTTTAGAATTTGATTTTTAAATTCAGTTCCATTGTCTGATCTTATCACCTTAACTTTGGAATTGGATTGGTTTTCTATCTTAAGGATAAAAGACTTAACTAGCTCAGCAGTTTCATCTTTGGACCTAAGAAAGTAAACCCAAGTAAATCTGGTGAAATCATCAACAATGACTAAACAGTATGCCCTTTTATTCAAACTCAAAACAGATGTTGGACCAAATAGATCCATATGTAACAACTGAAGAACAGATGAGATTGAATTTACTTCTTTGGCCTTATGAGAAGTTTTGTGTTGCTTACCTTTAAGACATGCTACACAATGATCATCACAAATGAACTCCTTTTGTGGTAATCCTCTTACCAGATTCTTTTTAACTAAATCATTCATGGACTTGAAGTTCATGTGACACATCCTTCTATGCCAAAGAGCAGACTCATTTGATGATGCTTTGGATATTAAACAGCTTAAAGTATTTGATTTAGTCAAGAGAGCTGTGTCCAGGCAGTAAACATTGTCCTTTCTTGGTGTTCTAAGTAAAACAAGATTTTCAGGAATTTTGAAATCCTTTGAAAGAACAATGCACTCAGAATCTGTGAACAGAACAATGTTTTGCTTGTCACAGATTTGAGAGACACTCAATAAATTGTACTTAAGCTGTTCAACATACAGAACATCATGGAATGTCATGTTGCCTGCATTAACAGTACCTTTACCTGTAACCTTACCTCCTTTTGAGTTGCCTCCAAATGCAACAAAACCTCCATCAAAACCTTTGAAATTTGACAAGCATTCAGAATTGCCTGTCATGTGCCTAGAGCATCCACTGTCCAGATGTCATCTTGTTCTATGAGGAGACCTGTGGTTGCCCTGCACAAATAGCAGCTTAGTTAGTAGTGGAGTAAACCTAAACCAAATTGGTTTTGGGTTGGCCTTGTACATTGACATAACTAAAAACTGTTTTTGACTTCTTATATTTGGTGAGATCTACTGATGGAGTCTTTGGAGAGTATTTAGTGATAATATGAGGTATCCAACTATTTTGATCATCTTTTCTTCTGACAGTCTCAGATGATTCACTAGCAGCTCCAGTTTGATGCCCAGCAGCTTGAGCTGTGTTTGTAGTGCTAACAGTTTCAGTTTTTGCACTAACAGCATCAGATTTTGACTTAGCAATCTGATCTTTTGCATTAGCAGTTTGAGCAACAGATTTGTCCTTGACACACCATATTTGTTTAAAACTTGATTTAGGCTTTGCCAAAACTTGTTTTTGATGTGTGGACTGTTTTTTATTAACTTTTGAGAATCTGTGATCAACTGTTCTCTTTGGAGCTGCTGTGGAAGGTTTCACTTTTGAGTGCTTTGCCTGATTAGGATTTGATTTTGTGTGATGCACAGTCTGTTTTGCAACAGCTGGTTTGTAAAAACAATCCTTGGCTAAGTGATTCTTCCTTCCACAGTGAAAGCATCTTTTGATAGTTTGAATTGGAACACCAGACTTTTCTGTCAATATCTGGTTCTTGTTTCTCTGGTTTCCTCTTACCTGCTGTTGTTTAGGAAACCTTTGAACACCATGTTTTTGGCATGTGCAGATAGAAACAGTTTTACTTCTTTTAGTTCCTTTTGATGAAGATGCAGTGTTACAGTTAGAATGTACAGAAACTTGTGGAGTAGCATTGCATACACTCATCTTCTCTTTTCCTTTCTTACTGGGAACTTGGACTTCTATGGGTGCACTCTTTGTGTCACAGTCTCTATTTTGACTCTTATCTTCTTTTAATTCAGGACTGTTATCAAGGATAGGATCTACAATAGTCATAGACTCATCTAGTGGTTCATTGACAAGTCTATCAGCAACCTCACTCATTGGATGAATGTACTTGTTGTTGTATGGAGGTGGAGTAGCTCTGTATCCTATTCCTTCTTTGGGATTGACCTGAGATTTCACTCTATCTTTGAATTGAACTTCCATTAGATGTTCTAGCTTTTGATTTGCTAACTTGAAGTTTCCTAGATCTATGTTAACAGATTCTAGTTTCTTATTAGCCTCTAACACCTTCTGTTCAGTCTCTTCTACCTTTTTATTCAGAGATTCTATTTTCTTATTGAGTTCCTTTTTCTCCCATTCATGATAGTTTCTATCATACCCCATTTGAATCTCATTATCCTTATAATCATTGATCTGTTTTTCCAGATCTTCTATGGCTTGCATATATTCATATCTCCTTTCTTCCATCTTAGCTAGAGTTTTGCACATGCTCTCATTATGATCTCTGTACTTTTTAACCATATTTTTGCATGATTGAGAGCAGAGTTTAGAATTTACCTCAGATGGTAGTTCAGTGGAGGAGACATTTGATGTTTCTGCCATAAGTGCTTGATTTTGAAATTCTTCCTCTGTCTGATCACTCCAGTCAAACACATTGTCTTCTTGAGAGACAAGTGCTGTTGATGAGGATGCTTGGATGGGCTGTGAAGTCCTTGATGGCTGTTGACCTTGAGATCTACATTCTCTGGCAAAGTGACCAAGCTTATGGCATTTATAGCATTCCACTTTTGATTTATCAAAAGATGGTTTGCCTTCTGTCTTGGCTTGAAAGTTGGCCCTACCAGTTCTTTTCAGAAATCTTTTGGCCCTCATGGTCAGCATTGCATGTTGCCACTTTAAATCCATCTCTTCAAGATCATCTAGATGAATTTGTTCTAAGTCTTCAACATTTAGAGCAAATAATCCATCATTGGCAACAAAAGCCTCATAGTGAGTTTCAGCAGAATTGCCATCACCACCTGAAAAAGAATCACAGTTATTAGATTTTTCAGAGGACAGAAGAGCAGTGTTGTGATTATAAGAAAAGGATTTCTTTTTAGCATCAATTTCAGTCTCAAACACTCTTAGACTGTTGTACAGATCATCCAATTCTATCTCATCAAGTGTGTCTTTTGTTCTCCACTGTGCAGCATAGACTCTTCATTCTTCTCCAAGAGATCTGAGAAACTTTCTGTTGACCTCATCTTGATCCAGATTGACCTTTGCACTTTCCAGTTCACTTATCAGTTTGTTGAACCTGTCAAAGATTTGAGTGAGGTTTTCATTCTTGCCACCAGAAAAGTTTTCATACTGCTGTTTCAAGAGGTCCTTTTGATTTCTCTTGGTACTTGCATTACCAGCAAACCTCTTCTCTAAGGCATTCCAAAGAGAGTGAGCAGTATAAAATTTTTTTTAACTGATGTTGATAAGCATTAGGAATGGCTATTTGTAATAATGTGAGTGCTTTCACTTCATTCATTCTAGCCTTCCTTTCAAGTTCAGTTTTTGGAGGAGTTTTGACTGGTTTTCCCTCATCATCAAGTTCTGGATCAACTACAAGAGGAAATTCAACAGCTTCCCATATGGCATAATCAATGAATTGAATATGCTGTTGAATCCTGAGTTTCCACATCTCAAACTCAGTGGGTTTGAGCATAGGCACTTTGAGTCCTTGCCCAGATCCACTGCTGCTATTTTCAAATTCCATTGGAAAAGATTAAAAATTTGAAAGAAAGTTTTCGACTTTGAAAAACAAAGAACAACCTGGCTCTGATACCACTTGTCAGGATCTAAAACTGAATAACCAAGATTAACTGATTTGAAATTTATCAGAGTATAAATCAATAATCTTGCTTTGAATCAAAGTTTAATTAAAAAGTTTGCGGAATAACACTTAATTATTTTAACAAAAACTTTCAGAACCAATGAAGCATAAAACATAAGAAG
>JAANYP010000119.1:0-61045 GCA_020465985.1 Centrapalus pauciflorus
GCTATGGTACTGAAGTCACGAACAAACCTTCGATAGAAACTTGCAAGCCCATGGAAGCTTCTAACTTGGGACACTGTTGTTGGAGTTGGCCATTCTTTGATTGCCTTGACCTTCTCGTCATCCACCTCAATTCCCTGGCCACTTACAACAAAACCAAAAAAAACAACCTTATCCATGCAAAATGTGCACTTCTTTAAGTTAGCAAATAATGACTCTTTTCTTAAAGTTTCCAAAACAATACGCAAATGTTCCAAGTGAACTTCAACATTAATGCTATAAATCAGTATATCATCAAAATAGACCACGACAAACTTACCAATGTACTCTCGTAAAACATGATTCATTAACCTCATGAATGTACTCGGAGCATTAGTTAGTCCAAAGGGCATAACTAACCACTCATACAAACCAAAATTTGTTTTAAAAGCTGTTTTCCATTCATCACCTTCATTAATTCGAATTTGATGATAGCCACTTTTCAAATCAATTTTTGAGAAGATCTTAGCACCATGCAACTCATCCAACATATCATCTAACCTTGGAATAGGGTAGCGATACTTTACCGTTATTTTGTTGATGGCTCTACAGTCCATACACATTCTCCATTCACCTGACTTCTTGGGTACCACAATGACCGGTACAGCACATGGACTCATGGATTCTCGAATTCTTCCTCTTGAAAGCAAATCCTCCACTTGCCTTTGGATTCCTCGTGTCTCCTCGGGATTAGCTCTATAGGCTGGACGGTTTGGTAGAGCAGCCCCTGGAATGAAATCAATGCGATGCTCGATCCCTCGTAAAGGTGGTAAACCACTTGGTTCTTCCTTTGGGAAGACATCTTGGTATTGCTGCAAAATATTCACAACAAAACTTGGCGGATTGTTGGTTAGTTTTTCAGCATATGTACAAGCTTCCTTGAATACCAACACTATCACTCTTTTTTTTTCGTCAATCGCTCTCTTAACTTCACTCGTTTTTGCAAAGAAATTCTTCTTGACACACTCTCTTTTTTCATCATCATTTGTCTCACTTTTCTCACCCTCAACACTCTTTGCTTGATTTTTACTGCTCATTTTTTTCTCTTTGCACTCATTATTTTTCCTCTCATCCTCCCAAGCTCGCCTTGAAGTGATCATTTTAATTTGGTCCTCCTGCACTTGTTGTGGGGTTAGGGAGACAAGAACTACTTTCTTTTCATGATCTTTAAGCATATATTGATTAAGAAAGCCATCATAGATAACTTTCCTATCAAATTGCCAAGGTCTACAAAGTAGTATATGACTTACTTGCATTGGAACCACGTCACACATCACTTCGTCTTTGTACTTTCCGATGGAAAATGTGATCAAGGCCTGTTTAGTCACCTTCACTTCGCCACATTCATTCAACCATTGAAGCTTATATGGGTGTGGATGCTTCAACGTGCGCAAATTCAGCTTCTCAATTACCTCGTTACTCACAACATTGGTACAACTCCCACCATCAATAATGAGGCTACATACTTTACCTTGCACCAAACATCGCGTATGGAAGATATTTTCTCGTTGTTGTGTGTCTTCCACCTTGGCTTGTATGTTTAAAACTTTCTTGACCACCAAGAGCTCTCCGCTTTCTGCCTCGGTTTGCTCCAAGTCCTCTTCATCATCCGAAACATCCTCATTTCATTTTCAGACTCTATTTCACCACTTTCATGAAGAAGCATAACTTTTTTGTTTGGGCATTGTGAAGCAATGTGCCCCACACCTAGACAACGAAAACATTTAATTTCACGAGTTCGTGTAGGGGTAGAAACGATACCTTTGCCTTTGCCCATTTCCCTACCTTTTGTGGCATCATCTTGGTTCTTTAAAGGTGTAGAAAAGGTACCTTTAGATGTCTCCCCTTTTGGCCTATGAGAATATTGAGAGTTAGACGTACTTCCCTTAGAAAAACTATTTCTTCTCCTCAATTGTCTTTCAACTTTCATGGCCGTATGAACCATCTCTTCAAGGTCTAAACAATATTGCAACTCCACGACATTAGAAATATCTTGATTCAAGCCACTCAAGAATCTTGCCTTTGTTGCTTCCCTATCTTCTTCAATATTTGCTCTAATCATGGCAATCTCCATCTCTTTGTAATAATCATCCACAGACTTTGCTCCCTGATTCAAAGATTGTAATTTGCGATACAAGTCTCGAAAATAGTGAGAGGGAACAAACCTTTTACGCATAACAGCCTTCATTTCAACCCATGTAGAAATAGGCGTTTCTCCATTTCTTCTTCGGTTGGTGACTAATTGATCCCACCATACTATAGCGTAATCTGTGAATTCAATTGCTGCTACTTTCACCTTTTGATCCTCGCGATAATTATTACATGCAAAAATCAGTTCAACCTTTTTTTCCCAGTCCAAATACGCATCTGGATCACTCTTTCCTTGAAATTGTGGAATTCTCATCTTAATGTTGTTGAGTCCTCTATTAGCACCATGGTTTCTTCTATGCCTCCTTCTTTCAGATCCTCTATCCCATTCATCATTTTGAGCGTCATCTTCATGATTTTCATCAGAAACTTGTGATGGTGGTGGAGCATGAGGTCCACGTGCCTCCAATCTATCCATTCTTTCATGGATTTGATTAAACTCGTCAGTCATTAAACGTCGCATTTCGGTCATGAGAGCTTGGACTTGAAGGTTAGGGAGGGGTTGATTATCTTCCATCTTTTAATCTGTAAAATCAAGAGTAAAATATTTCCTCTCCTCACTCCCTTACGTGTTTCACTCAAGAGATGTCACTCAACGCTCGTGTCTCACACAAGAAATAATCGGCTTTTACCCTCAAGTGTTCTCACAACTCAATGCCTTTTACCTCTCTATTCCTTGTGGAGCTCAATTGGTAAAAGAACAAATCAAATTAGAGCACAAAACTGAAAGTGTTCAAGAAAATCCTTTAGAACTTAATTTGATACCAACGAGTTTAGAACTTTTAAAGAAGATGGGATAAACAAAAAAAAATAGTAAGGTGAGGAGAAACAAAGTACTAAACAATGAGAAGAAGTTGGAACAAAAATGATATAGAAGATAAATTATTGATTTTCAAGCACACGTGTTCATATAAACTTCTTTTATTTAATTTTTTTTTTTGCAACCTTTTTCTTTAATTTTTTTTTGCTGCACTTTTTTTATGCTTTTTTTTTTGTTGCACTTTTTTTATTCTTATTTCGCTCTTCTTCTTTTTTTTTTTTGCTCTTTTTTTTTGTTGAACAACGTGACTTTTTTTTAATATGACAAAACTAAAAAAATGTAAAAGATAAGATAAGATGATAAGAAAGACAAACACAATGATAAGATCAAAATGTAAAAACAACTTAAGAATCGAACCTTTGTATCTCTGATACCAAATGATACGAAACGTTGACCCGCAAGTTAAATGTAACTTGGAACCTTCGTATAGGATAGGATAGGCGTCAAAGTACCCGATAATTGGGACTCCAACACGCCTAGAGCAAGTCCTTGACCCGTTAGTTATAAGAACTAAGAACCAAAGGAATACGAGAACGCCACAAGAATGTGCTCACAATCTTGATAAGTTCTTGGACTATGAACTCTCCAAAAAGAACAAAGCTCAAAAAAGATGAGTAAAACTCTAAAGAAAGATATATATTTCTCAAGTGAATTGATTTGAAAGTACATAGGAAGCCATCTATTTATAGGCTTCAAAAACCAACTCAAAAGACACTAATTAAATTCAATGGATTAAAGAAGGGACTTTAATCCATGACTCTTGACATTTTGTCTTCAATTGGTAGATAATTCTAGAACTCTTAAACAAAAAAAACGGATTAGGCATTTCTAGGCCTTTATTGGACTCAAATAAACTTCTAATGGACTTCAAAATACATCCATTCTACCACTTGGGCTTAGTACTAGCCCATAATATCTCAAAGACCCAAGAAAATGCAACTTTTGGGCTTTTATGCTTCCATATTAGGATCCAATGTTTCAAGTCTAGTAACATGCTTCATCACTTGCGGTTGAGCATCGTCTTTGCATGCAGACTCTTGGATATCAACAACTAAGCTCGTAAAAACTTCTTTGATCTTCTTTGCTCGTCCTCTTGTCATTGGGCCTTCACGTATTTCCATGACATCTTTGGAATGGTTTGATGATCCTCCATCAATATGCAAGAAGGTAATGCAATCTGTCACTCACAGCAGTCCTGAGGAGTGCAAGTAATCATGGAACATGCAGCAGCAGTTGTCCAGTTTCAGCAGTGTCTATCATACGTTCCTAGCATACAACTAAGTAATCAGGGAACAAGCAGCAGCAAATGTTTCCATACAAGTCAGTATCAATCACCAATAAGTACCGAAACATATGCAAGTAAGTAATGCAATCTGTCACTCACAGCGGTCCTGAGCAATGCAAGTAACAAGGAACATGCAGCAGCAGTTGTTTACTTATAGCAGTGTCTATCATACGTTACTAGTATACAATTAAGTAATCAAGGAACAAACTGCATCAGATGTTTCATTCAAGTCAGTAACAATCACCAATAAGTACCGAAACATATGCAAGTAAGTAATGCAATCTGTCACTCACAGCGGTCCGGAGCAATGAAAGAAATCAAGGAACATGAAGCAGCAGTTATCCAATTTCATCAGTGTCTATCATAGGTTCCTAACAAACAATTAAGTAATCATGGAACAAGCGGCAGCTGATGTTTCCATACAAGTCAGTAACAATCACCAATAAGTACCGAAACATATGCAAGTAAGTAATGCAATCTGTCACTCACAGCGGTCTGGAGCAATGAAAGAAAAATCAAGGAACATGAAGCAGCAGTTATCCAGTTTCATCAGTGTCTATCATAGGTTCCTAACAAACAATTAAGTAATCATGGAACAAGCAGCAGCTGATGTTTCCATACAAGTCAGTAACAATCACAAATAAGTACCGAAACATATGCAAGTAAGTAATGCAATCTGTCACTCATAGCGGTCCTGAGGAGTGCAAGTAATCATGGAACATGCAGCAGCAGTTGTCCAGTTTCAGCAGTGTCTATCATACGTTCCTAGCATACAATTAAGTAATCATGGAACAAGCAGCAACAAATGTTTACATACAAGTCAGTATCAATCACCAATAAGTATCGAAACATATGCAAGTAAGTAATGCAATCTGTCACTCACAGCGAACCTGAGCAATGCAGGTAACAAGGAACATGCAGCAGCAGTTGTTCACTTACATCAGTGTCTATCATACGTTACTAGTATACAATATGATGATTGTTACTGACTTGAATGAAACATATGATGCAGTTTGTTCCTTGATTACTTAATTGTATACTAGTAACGTATGATAGACACTGCTGTAAGTGAACAACTGCTGCTGCATGTTCCTTGTTACTTGCATTACTCAGGACCGCTGTGAGTGACAAATTGCGTTACTTACTTGCATATGTTTCGGTACTTATTGGTGATTGATACTGACTTGTATGGAAACATTTGCTTCTTGTTCCATGATTACTTAATTGTATGCTAGGAACGTATGATAGACACTGCTGAAACTGGACAACTGCTGCTGCATGTTCCATGATTACTTGCACTCCTCAGGACTGCTGTGAGTGACAGATTGCATTACTTTCTTGCATATGTTTCGGTACTTATTGGTGATTGTTTCTGACTTGTATGGAAACATTAGCTGCTGCTTGTTCCATGATTACTTAACTGTTTGTTAGGAACCTATGATAGACACTGATGAAACTGGATAACTACTGCTTCATGTTCCTTGATTTCTTTCATTGCTCCGGACCGCTGTGAGTGACAGATTGCATTACTTACTTGCATATGTTTCGGTACTTATTGGTGATTGTTACTGACTTGTATGGAAACATCAGCTGCTGCTTGTTCAATGATTACTTAATTGTTTGTTAGGAACCTATGATAGACACTGATGAAACTGGATAACTCCTGCTTCATGTTCCTTGATTTCTTTCATTTGCTCCGGACCGCTGTGAGTGACAGATTGCATTAATTACTTGCATATGTTTCGGTACTTATTGGTGATTGTTACTGACTTGAATGAAACATCTGATGTAGTTTGTTCCTTGATTACTTAATTGTATACTAGTAACGTATGATAGACACTGCTGTAAGTGAAGAACTGCTGCTGCATGTTCCTTGTTACTTGCATTGCTCAGGACCGCTATGAGTGACAGATTGCATTACCTTCTTGCATATGTTTCCGTACTTATTGGTGATTGTTACTGACTTGTATGGAAACATCAGTTGCTGCTTGTTCCATGATTACTTAATTGTATGTTAGAAACCTATGATAGACACTGATGAAACTGGATAACTGCTGCTTCATGTTCCTTGATTTATTTCATTGCTCCGGACCGTTGTGAGTGACAGATTGCATTACTTACTTGCATATGTTTCGGTACTTATTGGTGATTGTTGCTGGCTTGTATGGAAACATCAGCTGCCGCTTGTTCCATGATTACTTAATTGTATGTTAGGAACCTATGATAGACACTGATGAAACTGGATAACTGCTGCTTCATGTTCCTTGATTTCTTTCATTGCTCCGGACCGCTATGAGTGACAGATTGCATTACTTACTTGCATATGTTTCGGTACTTATTGGTGATTGTTACTGACTTGTATGGAAACATCAGTTGCTGCTTGTTCCATGATTACTTAATTGTTTGTTAGGAACCTATGATAGACACTGATGAAACTGGATAACTGCTGCTTCATGTTCCTTGATTTCTTTCATTGCTCCGGCCCGCTGTGAGTGACAGATTGCATTACTTACTTTCATATGTTTCGGTACTTATTGGTGATTGTTACTGACTTGAATGAAACATCTGATGCAGTTTGTTCCTTGATTACTTAATTGTATACTAGTAACGTATGATAGACACTGCTATAAGTGAACAACTTCTGCTGCATGTTCCTTGTTACTTGCATTGCTCAGGACCGCTGTGAGTGACAGACTGCATTACTTACTTGCATATGTTTCGGTACTTATTGGTGATTGATAGTGACTTGTACGGAAACATTTGCTGCTGCTTGTTCCATGATTACTTAATTGTATACTAGGAACGTATGATAGACACTGCTGAAACTGGACAACTGCTGCTGCATATTCCATGATTACTTGCACTCCTCAGGACGGCTGTGAGTGACAGATTGCATTACCTTCTTGCTTATGTTTCGGTACTTATTGGTGATTGTTACTGACTTGTATGGAAACATCAGTTGCTGCTTGTTCCATGATTACTTAATTGTTTGTTAGGAACCTATGATAGACACTGATGAAACTGGTAAACTCCTGCTTCATGTTCCTTGATTTCTTTCATTTGCTCCGGACCGCTGTGAGTGACAGATTGCATTACTTACTTGCATATGTTTCGGTATTTATTGGTGATTGTTACTGACTTGAATGAAACATCTGATGTAGTTTGTTCCTTGATTACTTAATTGTATACTAGTAACGTATGATAGACACTGCTGTAAGTGAACAACTGCTGCTGCATGTTCCTTGTTACTTGCTTTGCTCAGGACCGCTGTGAGTGACAGATTGCATTACTTACTTGCATATGTTTCGGTACTTCTTTGTGATTGATACTGACTTGTATGGAAACATTTGTTGCTGCTTGTTCCATGGTTACTTAATTGTATGCTAGGAACGTATGATAGACACTGCTGAAACTTGAATACTGCTGCTGGATGTTCCATGATTACTTGCACTCCTCAGGTTTGCTGTGAGTGACGGATTGCATTACCTTCTTGCATATGTTTCGGTACTTATTGGTGATTGTTACTGACTTGTATGGAAACATCAGTTGCTGCTTGTTCCATGATTACTTAATTGTATGTTAGAAACCTATGATAGACACTGATGAAATTGGATAACTGCTGCTTCATGTTCCTTGATTTCTTTCATTGCTCCGGACCGCTGTGAGTGACAGATTGCATTACTTACTTGCATATGTTTCGGTACTTATTGGTGATTGTTACTGACTTGTATGGAAACATCAGCTGCTGCTTGTTCCATGATTACTTAATTGTATGTTAGGAACCTATGATAGACACTGATGAAACTGGATAACTGCTGCTTCATGTTCCTTGATTTCTTTCATTGCTCCGGACCACTATGAGTGACAGATTGCATTACTTACTTGCATATGTTTCGGTACTTATTGGTGATTGTTACTGACTTGAATGAAACATCTGATGCATTTTGTTCCTTGATTACTTAATTGTATACTAGTAACGTATGATAGACACTGCTATAAGTGAACAACTGCTGCTGCATGTTCCTTGTTACTTGCATTGCTCAGGACCGCTGTGAGTGACAGATTGCATTACTTACTTACATATGTTTCGGTACTTATTGGTGAGTTCTGACTTGTATGGAAACATTTGCTGCTGCTTGTTCCATGATTACTTAATTGTATACTAGGAACGTATGATACACACTGCTGAAACTGGACAACTGCTGCTGCATGTTCCATGATTACTTGCACTCCTCAGGACGGCTGTGAGAGACAGATTGCATTACCTTCTTGCTTATGTTTCGGTACTTATTGGTGATTGTTACTGACTTGTATGGAAACATCAGTTGCTGCTTTTTCCATGATTACTTAATTATTTATTAGGAACCTATGATAGACACTGATGAAACTGGATAACTCCTGCTTCATGTTCCTTGATTTCTTTCATTTGTTCCGGACCGCTGTGAGTGACAGATTGCATTACTTACTTGCATATGTTTCGGTACTTATTGGTGATTGTTACTGACTTGAATGAAACATCTGATGTAGTTTGTTCCTTGATTACTTAATTGTATACTAGTAACGTATGATAGACACTGCTGTAAGTGAACAACTGCTGCTGCATGTTCCTTGTTACTTGCATTGCTCAGGACCGCTGTGAGTGACAGATTGCATTACTTACTTGCATATGTTTCGGTACTTATTGGTGATTGATACTGACTTGTATGGAAACATATGCTGCTGCTTGTTTCCCATGATTACTTAATTGGTATGCTAGGAACGTATGATAGACACTGCTGAAACTTGCAACTGCTGCTCGCATGTTCCATGATCTTTGCACTCCTCAGGATTGCTGTGAGTGACAGATTGCATTACTTACTTGCATATGTTTCGGTACTTATTGGTGATTGTTACTGACTTGTATGGAAACATCAGTTGCTGCTTGTTCCATGATTACTTAATTGTATGTTAGAAACCTATGATAGACACTGATGAAACTGGATAACTGCTGCTTCATGTTCCTTGATTTCTTTCAATGCTCCGGACCGCTGTGAGTGACAGATTGCATTACTTACTTGCATATGTTTCGGTACTTATTGGTGATTGTTACTGACTTGTATGGAAACATCAGCTGCTGCTTGTTCCATGATTACTTAATTGTTTGTTAGGAACCTATGATAGACACTGATGAAATTGGATAACTGCTGCTTCATGTTCCTTGATTTCTTTCATTGCTCCGGACCGCTGTGAGTGACAGATTGCATTACTTACTTGCATATGTTTCGGTACTTATTGGTGATTGTTACTGACTTGTATGGAAACATCAGCTGCTGCTTGTTCCATGATTACTTAAATGTATGTTAGGAACCTGTGATAGACATTGATGAAACTGGAAAACTGCTGCTTCATGTTCCTTGATTTCTTTCATTGCTCCGGACTGCTGTGAGTGACAGATTGCATTACTTACTTGCATATGTTTCGGTACTTATTGGTGATTGTTACTGACTTGTATGGAAACATCAGCTGCCGCTTGTTCCATGATTACTTAATTGTATGTTAGGAACCTGTGATAGACATTGATGAAACTGGAAAACTGCTGCTTCATGTTCCTTGATTTCTTTCATTGCTCCGTACTGCTATGAGTGACAGATTGCATTACTTACTTGCATATGTTTCGGTACTTATTGGTGATTGTAACTGACTTGTATGGAAACATCAGCTGCTGCTTGTTCCATGATTACTTAATTGTATGTTAGGAACCTGTGATAGACATTGATGAAACTGGAAAACTGCTGCTTCATGTTCCTTGATTTCTTTCATTTCTCCGTACTGCTATGAGTGACAGATTGCATTACTTACTTGCATATGTTTCGGTACTTATTGGTGATTGTAACTGACTTGTATGGAAACATCAGCTGCTGCTTGTTCCATGATTACTTAATTGTTTGTTAGGAACCTATGATAGACACTGATGAAACTGGATAACTGCTGCTTCATGTTCCTTGATTTCTTTCATTGCTCCGGACCGCTGTGAGTGACAGATTGCATTACTTACTTGCATATGTTTCGGTACTTATTGGTGATTGTTACTGACTTGAATGAAACATCTGATGCAGTTTGTTCCTTGATTACTTAATTGTATACTAGTAACGTATGATAGACACTGATGTAAGTGAACAACTGCTGCTGCATGTTCCTTGTTACCTGCATTGCTCAGGTTCGCTGTGAGTGACAGATTGCATTACTTACTTGCATATGTTTCGATACTTATTGGTGATTGATACTGACTTGTATGTAAACATTTGTTGCTGCTTGTTCCATGATTACTTAATTGTATGCTAGGAACGTATGATAGACACTGCTGAAACTGGACAACTGCTGCTGCATGTTCCATGATTACTTGCACTCCTCAGGACCGCTATGAGTGACAGATTGCATTACTTACTTGCATATGTTTCGGTACTTATTTGTGATTGTTACTGACTTGTATGGAAACATCAGCTGCTGCTTGTTCCATGATTACTTAATTGTTTGTTAGGAACCTATGATAGACACTGATGAAACTGGATAACTGCTGCTTCATGTTCCTTGATTTTTCTTTCATTGCTCCGGACCGCTGTGAGTGACAGATTGCATTACTTACTTGCATATGTTTCGGTACTTATTGGTGATTGTTACTGACTTGAATGAAACATCTGATGCAGTTTGTTCCTTGATTACTTAATTGTATACTAGTAACGTATGATAGACACTGCTATAAGTGAACAACTGCTGCTGCATGTTCCTTGTTACTTGCATTGCTCAGGACCGCTGTGAGTGACAGATTGCATTACTTACTTGCATATGTTTCGGTACTTATTGGTGATTGATACTGACTTGTATGGAAACATTTGCTGCTGCTTGTTCCCTGATTACTTAGTTGTATGCTAGGAACGTATGATAGACACTGCTGAAACTGGACAACTGCTGCTGCATGTTCCATGATTACTTGCACTCCTCAGGACTGCTGTGAGTGACAGATTGCATTACCTTCTTGCATATGTTTCGGTACTTATTGGTGATTGTTACTGACTTGTATGGAAACATCAGTTGCTGCTTGTTCCATGATTACTTAATTGTATGTTAGAAACCTATGATAGACACTGATGAAACTGGATAACTGCTGCTTCATGTTCCTTGATTTCTTTCATTGCTCCGGACCGCTGTGAGTGACAGATTGCATTACTTACTTGCATATGTTTCGGTACTTATTGGTGATTGTTACTGACTTGTATGGAAACATCAGCTGCTGCTTGTTCCATGATTACTTAAATGTATGTTAGGAACCTGTGATAGACATTGATGAAACTGGAAAACTGCTGCTTCATGTTCCTTGATTTCTTTCATTGCTCCGGACTGCTGTGAGTGACAGATTGCATTACTTACTTGCATATGTTTCGGTACTTATTGGTGATTGTTACTGACTTGTATGGAAACATCAGCTGCCGCTTGTTCCATGTTCCTTGATTACTTAATTGTATACAAGTAACGTATGATAGACACTGCTGTAAGTGAACAACTGCTGCTGCATGTTCCTTGTTACTTGCATTGCTCAGGTTCGTTGTGAGTGACAGATTGCATTATTTACTTGCATATGTTTCGGTTCTTATTGGTGATTGATACTGACTTGTATGGAAACATCAGCTGCCGCTTGTTCCATGATTACTTAATTGTTTGTTAGGAACCTATGATAGACACTGATGAAACTAGATAACTGCTGCTTCATGTTCCTTGATTTCTTTCATTGCTCCGGACCGCTGTGAGTGACAGATTGCATTACTTACTTGCATATGTTTCGGTACTTATTTGTGATTGTTACTGACTTGAATGAAAAATCTGACGCAGTTTGTTCCTTGATTACTTAATTGTATACTAGTAACGTATGATAGACACTGCTATAAGTGAACAACTGCTGCTGCATGTTCCTTGTTACTTGCATTGCTCAGGACCGCTGTGAGTGACAGATTGCATTACTTACTTGCATATGTTTCGGTACTTATTGGTGATTGATACTTACTTGTATGGAAACATTTGCTGCTGCTTGTTCCATGATTACTTAATTGTATACTAGGAACGTATGATACACACTGCTGAAACTGGACAACTGCTGCTGCATGTTCCATGATTACTTGCACTCCTCAGGACGGCTGTGAGAGACAGATTGCATTACCTTCTTGCTTATGTTTCGGTACTTATTGGTGATTGTTACTGACTTGTATGGAAACATCAGCTGCTGCTTTTTCCATGATTACTTAATTATTTGTTAGGAACCTATGATAGACACTGATGAAACTGGATAACTCCTGCTTCATGTTCCTTGATTTCTTTCATTTGTTCCGGACCGCTGTGAGTGACAGATTGCATTACTTACTTGCATATGTTTCGGTACTTATTGGTGATTGTTACTGACTTGAATGAAACATCTGATGTAGTTTGTTCCTTGATTACTTAATTGTATTCTAGTAACGTATGATAGACACTGCTGTAAGTGAACAACTGTTGCTGCATGTTCCTTGTTACTTGCATTGCTCAGGACCGCTGTGAGTGACAGATTGCATTACTTACTTGCATATGTTTCGGTACTTATTGGTGATTGATACTGACTTGTATGGAAACATTTGCTGCTGCTTGTTCCATGATTACTTAATTGTATGCTAGGAACGTATGATAGACACTGCTGAAACTTGACAACTCCTGCTGCATGTTCCATGATTACTTGCACTCCTCAGGATTGCTGTGAGTGACAGATTGCATTACCTTCTTGCATATGTTTCGGTACTTATTGGTGATTGTTACTGACTTGTATGGAAACATCAGTTGCTGCTTGTTCCATGATTACTTAATTGTATGTTAGAAACCTATGATAGACACTGATGAAACTGGATAACTGCTGCTTCATGTTCCTTGATTTCTTTCAATGCTCCGGACCGCTGTGAGTGACAGATTGCATTACTTACTTGCATATGTTTCGGTACTTATTGGTGATTGTTACTGACTTGTATGGAAACATCAGCTGCTGCTTGTTCCATGATTACTTAAATGTATGTTAGGAACCTATGATAGACACTGATGAAAACTGCTGCTTCATGTTCCTTGATTTCTTTCATTTCTCCGGACCGCTATGAGTGACAGATTGCATTACTTACTTGCATATGTTTCAGTACTTATTGGTGATTGTTACTGACTTGAATGAAACATCTGATGCAGTTTGTTCCTTGATTACTTAATTGTATACTAGTAACGTATGATAGACACTGCTATATGTGAACAACTGCTGCTGCATGTTCCTTATTGGTGATTGATACTGACTTGTATGGAAACATTTGTTGGTGCTTGTTCCCTGATTACTTAATTGTATGCTAGGAACGTATGATAGACACTGCTGAAACTGGACAACTGTTGCTGGATGTTCCATGATTACTTGCACTCCTCAGGACTGCTGTGAGTGACAGATTGCATTACCTTCTTGCATATGTTTCGGTACTTATTGGTGATTGTTACTGACTTGTATGGAAACATCAGTTGCTGCTTGTTCCATGATTACTTAATTGTATGTTAGAAACCTATGATAGACACTGATGAAACTGGATAACTGCTGCTTCATGTTCCTTGATTTCTTTCATTGCTCCGGACCGCTGTGAGTGACAGATAGCATTACTTACTTGCATATGTTTCGGTACTTATTGGTGATTGTTACTGACTTGTATGGAAACATCAGCTGCTGCTTGTTCCATGATTACTTAATTGTATGTTAGGAACCTGTGATAGACACTGATGAAACTGGAAAACTGCTGCTTCATGTTCCTTGATTTCTTTCATTGCTCCGGACTGCTATGAGTGACAGATTGCAATACTTACTTGCATATGTTTCGATACTTATTGGTGATTGTTACTGACTTGTATGGAAACATCAGCTGCTGCTTGTTCCATGATTACTTAATTGTTTGTTAGGAACCTATGATAGACACTGATGAAACTGGATAACTGCTGCTTCATGTTCCTTGATTTCTTTCATTGCTCCGGACCGCTGTGAGTGACAGATTGCATTACTTACTTGCATATGTTTCGGTACTTATTGGTGATTGTTACTGACTTGAATGAAACATCTGATGCAGTTTGTTCCTTGATTACTTAATTGTATACTAGTAACGTATGATAGACACTGCTGTAAGTGAACAACTGCTGCTGCATGTTCCTTGTTACCTGCATTGCTCCGGTTCGCTGTGAGTGACAGATTGCATTACTTACTTGCATATGTTTCGGTACTTATTGGTGATTGATACTGACTTGTATGTAAACATTTGCTGCTGCTTGTTCCATGATTACTTAATTGTATGCTAGGAACGTATGATAGACACTGCTGAAACTGGACAACTGCTGCTGCATGTTCCATGATTACTTGCACTCCTCAGGACTGCTGTGAGTATTACCTTCTTGCATATGTTTCGGTACTTATTGGTGATTGTTACTGACTTGTATGGAAACATCAGTTGCTGCTTTTTCCATGATTACTTAATTGTATGTTAGAAACCTATGATAGACACTGATGAAACTGGATAACTGCTGCTTCATGTTCCTTGATTTCTTTCATTGCTCCGGACCGCTGTGAGTGACAGATTGCATTACTTACTTGCATATGTTTCGGTACTTATTGGTGATTGTTACTGACTTGTTTGGAAACATCAGCTGCTGCTTGTTCCATGATTACTTAATTGTATGTTAGGAACCTATGATAGACACTGATGAAACTGGAAAACTGCTGCTTCATGTTCCTTGATTTCTTTCATTGCTCCGGACCGCTATGTCACACCCCGTTACCCCGGTTGGCAACGAAGCGTGACGTCGCGGAAGCGTAACCATAATTATAACGAACGACCACTAAATGGACGTTTTCGAAATAATACATCATTAAAATTTAAGAACATAATAATGTTTTATAAAATGAAAGGAATGAAGTTCGCGTAATACAGAGATTCTAATACATAATTAATGCGTCCAAAAATAATGCAGTCAAATCTCCGTTAGTTTCGAAATATGCATGCGACTCCATGAAATGCGGAAGCTTGAAAGTTGGTGTATCCGAAGGCACACTTGCCTTAATTACCTGAAAATACATGCTAAAATACGTCAACAAAAATTGTTGGTGAGCTCATAGGTTTACGCGAAAAGACCAGTTGTATGGACATTATCAGATGAGTTGAATTTAAAAAATCATAAATTCCGTGTATGTATTACATAAACCATCATGCAACCGAAGCTTAATTAGAATGAGTTTGCCCTGAGCAGTATTCCCATACGTAATACCGTGTGTTGAATATATATGCACTCGCTGTTACCCGAACTGGGCTAACACGAATGGGGGACATGACTCCCAATAGATCTATCCACAATACACTCGCGCTTACAAATAAATGCAATTAACGGTTCATGATATAAGGGCTGATGGAATCCGAACATGTAATACATATAAGAAATAAACAGTTTTGATGTCCATATAAAAACAGTGCATGCATTTCCACCCCAATAGATAGTGAAAAATAGGGGCTATGAGAACTCACCGAACTTGTGATGGCAAAACTACGCGCAAAAATGCAGACGTGCGTTGGTTGATGGGTGATGAAACCGGAGATGTTTAACCGAGTCCTAAATGATTATAAAGACTTAATATATGATAATATGTATATTTGCGTAGTTTTAGGTCTTAAATCACCCAACATTACAAGTTTAGAAATAAGATTTGCTTAAAACGTCAAGTTTATATATATAAAACTTTCCAGCTTTTTCGGAGGTTTTTCGGCCTACTTTGCGGCTGTTTTTGACCAAGCTCCAAAATGTTTTAGACTTTGGTTTTCTAGGTCATTAAACTACTATATACAAAGGATTTTTAGAATCAAGAACGTCCCTTTTTCGAGTTGTTTAGGTTGGTGAAAAAGCTCGTTAAAAACGCTATGTTGGCCATTTTTGAGCTGTCAAACTTTCGGTTTCTCAAATAGTTTCTGGAGGTCTTAAACTTCAAAATAAATTATGAAAAATTGCAGATCTATAGTTAAGACATAGATCTAACTTTTGAGACAAGAATCAACTCATTTCGTTGAGCTATGAATTAGTTATGATTTTTCAAAGTCGATATAAGTTTTCTGCCGAAAATCCATAGTTTATAAACTTACAACAACTTATGATTCTTGTTGTTTATTCAAAGACTACTTGTATAAAAGCCATAATACTTATAAAAACACATATATATCATATGTTGTCATAATATTAACACTTTTATAATGTGTTTACATGTTCATAATCATATTTAAAGAAACAACTTAAAAATAACAACTAGAAACTTATAAACTTGAGTTTTTATGAAACTTGTTGTTGTAGGTGATTATATATATTATGCAAGACTTACATAAACATAAATATAAGATGATATAAGCTAGTATTTACTTACTTTGATGTATTATAGGAATGCAAATGAGTAGAAGGTTGGATCTTCAAAAATTTCACCAAGAACACTTCAAAAATATGAAGAACACTTGAAAGAACACTTTGTGTGTTCTTGAGGGCTTGATGGCCGGTTTTAGAGGGAGAGAAAGGAGAGGTTTTTGTGTTGTGAAGGTGTGAAGAATGAAGTGAAGTGGTGGTTCTATTTATAGAGGAGGAAAAGGTGGTGAAATGATGAAAATAGTTGTAAAATCTTGGATGAAAGGAAAGAGGAGGATTTGATGGTGAAATGTTGAGTAAAATAATACAAACTTTTGGTCCTTGTGTCCTTGTATGGTGGCCGGCCTAGGGGTGTATTTTTGATGTATTTATATATTTTTTTTTTGTTGTATAAATGTATTTAGAATGTATTCTTGTATTTTCCTTTTCTTGTAAATTCAAAAATACTTTTGAATGCATTGTTTTATGAATTGTTTTAGTCTTGCATAATTAATGTTAAGTAATTGTATTAGTGTATGATTAGTGTCACTAATCATAATTTAATTATATACTTAGTTGAATTAATCCCACATATCGTAATTCGATCGGATTAATTGATTTCCCGATTCATCGCACCGATGAATTTGATTCGAATTGAGTTGAATTTCTTCATGAACCTTGTTAATCACTTTGGTTAATTTCTAATGACCACCTATTAGGTTATAATTGGCCATTAAATACTAATTAAGTCGTTGTTGCTAACCTGGTTCAATGCCGGATGTTACAGTCTCCCCCTGTTAAGGGAATTTCGTCCCGAAATTTTATCCTGTTTCCTCAGGGGTATTTTTACTTAAGAGTAGATGAGAGTATCTTTGCTTAAACTTGCCTTTGCATGCCTAAGTGGATTGTGGTCCATGTCTAGAATTCCATCTGACCTTGAGGATGGGTACACAACTGTGCTTCAATCCTTTGACCTTACGGTCCATGATTTCAACCGGCCTTTTGGTGAAGCGAAGTTTATCAGTTAGCTGGATCTCTTCCAAGGGGGTAACAAGTGTCTCCTCTAACAAACACTTCTTCATATTTGATACATGGAAGGTATTGTGCATGCTACTAAGCTCTGGTGGTAACTCTAAACGATAAGCTACGAATCCAATTCCCCTTAAGACTTTGCATTTGCCAATGTATCGAGGGTTTAGTTTTTCCTTATTTTCCTAATCGTATCACACCCTTCCATGGCGAGAGTTTCATTGGTACTCGTTCTCCTAATTAGAATTCAAGGGATTTTCTTCCTACATCTGCATAACTTTCTGACAATTGCGGGCAACTTTCAGTCAGTTCCGCAATCGTACTATCCTTTCGGTAATTTTGTGAATGATCTTAACGCCAATGATTTGGCCGTTTCGCACTTCTTCCCAATAAATCGGTGATCGACACTTTTGCCCGTAGAGGGCCTCAAACGGAGCAGCTTTAGTACTTGAGTGATAGCTATTGTAGTACGATAATTCCACTAAGGCAAATAAGTATCCATTACACAGGCTCTTAATGTACGTTCTAGGGTTTGGATCGTTCTATTATTCTGACCATTGGTCTGAGAGTGATATGTGGTACTCAGGTCCAGGTTTTTATCCACAGTTGGCTATAATAATTGCCAAAAGCTTAGCTGTAGATCTGCTATCCATATCAAAATGATTATAATAGGCACTCCGTGTCCGGAGACGACTTCCTTGAGGTACGTTTGGACTAGCTTATTCATCCTGATGTTCTTCTTGATTGGTAGGAACGCGCGGATTTTGTTAGGTTGTCGACTATTACCCAAATGGTTTCTGATGGTTTATCTTAACTTTGGAGTGTGTTAGGAATTTTCTGACCGATTTGGCAAGTCATTCTTCATGATAGGCCACCCGTATAGTTTCTTAAGGTCATGATACATTTTATTCGATCCGGGGTGAACGACATATCTTAATTTGTGTCCTTCATCCATAGCCAGCTTTCTTATTCCACCAAACAGAGTAATCAGATTCTATTCACGAATTATCGATTTTTATTAGCCCTTATTCTAAACTATTTATCCACTTGTACTCTTAACGGCTTAGCTCCTTAGTTTTCCTCAGGTGATAACGAATTTTCACGGTTGCCATTACATATTAGTTCCATCCAACGGTACAACTTCATATTTGACTCTTTCTGGTTCAAAATGTGTTGGAGGCTCTTATGGTCCGTGAATACAATACACTTCATACCGTACAACTAATGTCTCCAAGGATAAAGAATACTGCTTCAAGATCCAGATCATGCGTTGTGTAAATCACCTAGAGAACCTTAAGTTTTTCATAAAGTATAAGTTATGACCCTATCTTTCTATATCAACTCATTGTGTGAAGCATCACAGTAATCTACAAATTTCTTGCTTCTCTTGGATAAAATAAGCGCGCTACACAGGTTGTGCTTTAATAACTGATATGATGTCTCACGATCCTCGCCCCAATCATACTTAATGTCTTTTCAGGTCAGTTTTGTTAGAGCTCTGGTGAACTTTGAGAAATTTCTGATAATTGCTTATAATAAGTGGCAAGTCTTAAGGACCGTCGTATCTTTATAGGGGTTCTAAGAGTTAACCAATTTCTGATAGTCTCGATCTTGGCGGGGTTAACTTGGATTCCTTTACTATTGATCACGTGACCGAGAAATCTTACCTATCTTAGTCAAAAGTCAAACTTAGAAAGCTTGGCATGTAGTTATTCTTTTTTTTTTTTTTTCAACAACTCTAGAATCAGTCTTAAATGTTTGCTCGTGCTCCTCCTTGTTTCGTGAGTAGATTAAGAAGTCATTCAAGAATACAATCACGAATTATTCTAGATAAGGTTTGC
The DNA here is from genome assembly GCA_020465985.1 of Centrapalus pauciflorus. Taxonomy (NCBI): domain Eukaryota; kingdom Viridiplantae; phylum Streptophyta; class Magnoliopsida; order Asterales; family Asteraceae; genus Centrapalus; species Centrapalus pauciflorus. The sequence continues at coordinate 19,592 of JAANYP010000119.1, forward strand.
ACACCCGATGAGGTCCATGAGTATCGTTGGGGCACTGGTTAATCCCAACGACATTAATAGGAATTTATGATGACCGAAACGGAATCTGAAGGCTGTCTTTGGAACATCTTTCTTTCGAACTCTAACCTGATGATAACCAGACCTTAGGTCGATCTTCTAATAGAAGCTTAATTCTTGTAGTTTGGTCAAACAAGTCATTGATCCTTGTGAGCGGGTGTCGGTTCTTTTAGTTTATCTAACTCTTAGTAGTTGATGCACATTCTGCAGGTTCTATTCTTCTTCTTTATGAACAAAACTGGAGCTCCTCTAAAGCGAGGAACTCGGTTTGATAAACCTTTTATCTAAGAGCTACTACAGTTGGTTGGACTATTCTTACACTATGATGGGGCTAATCGGCATGGTGCTCGAGCCACTGGTACCGCACCTGATACTAGGCCGATTTTTTTTTTTTTTTTATCTGACTTGCCTCGATGTTGGGAGTTCAGGTAAGTGTTCTGGAAAAACTTTAGCGTAACCATAAATAATAAGAATATTTTCGAGCCGCTTTCCCTTTGGCTCCCTCTCTATTAACACTTCAGGGTCCTAATGCTAGAGATGATGCTTAATTTGGTATTTCTTGCTTTGCATTGGACAGTAAGGAACTTCTTATTGGCTAAAGGTATATGAACGGTTTTCTTGTTGCATACTATTTCCACACGATTTTTCGGTAGCCAGTCTATGCCTATGACCACGTAAACACTTCCCAGTTTGATGGGTATTAAGTCTATTTCAAAGAGTCGTCCTACTAATTCTAAGGAGCATCCTCGACTTATTTTATTTGTCTTAAGCGTCTCACTATCATCAACCTCAATAGCATAAGTAGCACTTAAAGGAATTTATCTGCTTAGTGAACTTAGTGGATATAAAGCTCCTATCAGCACGAGTATCAAAATGCATAAGTGGTATCTAAGAGGATAAGTCTACGGGTTTGAAATTTCTTAGGCAGATAGTCACAGCTTTATCTTCTCCTACGCAGAATTGTAGTTAAAACTTAATTCCTCATAAAAGTTCTTGATACTTAATCTTTGTATATGATATGGTCAGAATTTTCTGATAAATTCTTAAGCCTTATATACCCTAAGATATATCAGATAGTATAGCCTAGATAAATACTATAAAATGGTAGAATGGTACTAAGTATGAGATGCTTCTGGGGTTTCCTCGTACTCCAAGTGTTAAGTTGTTGGGTTAGTTCTACATTACGGGCTTTGTGCTCTGCTAGGCGCTGTCACAATTTGTCTATTCCGTCTTGTTGAATCGCTTGGGTGTTCTGGTTGTCCCAAGGTATATTGAGGGTTTGTATTGCCTCCTACTTAATCCTTGCAAAGATCTCACCGACCTCTTGGTGGATTTTGTCAAAATTGGAGAACGTGTCTGGCGGCCCTTGCCACCACCAGAGGCATCGTTTGTTACGTAGGTTTCTGGGTAAGTGTCGGCACTTGAGAGGAAGATGGTGTTCCGACTTCAAACTGGTTTTGGATCACTTCCTCGTTTATGCACTCTTGGAGAGTGTGAGGCATCCATCCCCACTGTCCTATGCTTGCCCGTTACTACTGCGGCGGGCTTGGCTGATGGGCAGGTACCGGGATAGACTCCCGTTGTGCTAGTCACACCCTTTCCCTTGGGGTGAATTTCGATATGTTATTGTCATCATGGTCCATATATGTGTTCACAGTTCTTGAAGAAAGTTTAGTTTTTGTAACAGTTATAGTCTAGGTACTAATGCAACCTAGTTCACTATAACTATGGCTCTGATACCAATCTGTCACACCCCGTTACCCCGGTTGGCAACGAAGCGTGACGTCGCGGAAGCGTAACCATAATTATAACGAACGACCACTAAATGGACGTTTTCGAAATAATACATCATTAAAATTTAAGAATGTAATAATGTTTTATAAAATGAAAGGAATGAAGTTCGCGTAATACAGAGATTCTAATACATAATTAATGCGTCCAAAAATAATGCAGTCAAATCTCCGTTAGTTTCGAAATATGCATGCGACTCCATGAAATGCGGAAGCTTGAAAGTTGGTGTATCCGAAGGCACACTTGCCTTAATTACCTGAAAATACATGCTAAAATACGTCAACAAAAATTGTTGGTGAGCTCATAGGTTTACGCGAAAAGACCAGTTGTATGGACATTATCAGATGAGTTGAATTTACAAAATCATAAATTCCGTGTATGTATTACATAAACCATCATGCAACCGAAGCTTAATTAGAATGAGTTTGCCCTGAGCAGTATTCCCATACGTAATACCGTGTGTTGAATATATATGCACTCGCTGTTAGCCGAACTGGGCTAACACGAATGGGGGACATGACTCCCAATAGATCTATCCACAATATACTCGCGCTTACAAATAAATGCAATTAACGGTTCATGATATAAGGGCTGATGGAATCCGAACATGTAATACATATAAGAAATAAACAGTTTTGATGTCCATATAAAAACAGTGCATGCATTTCCACCCCAATAGATAGTGAAAAATAGGGGCTATGAGAACTCACCGAACTTGTGATGGCAAAACTACGCGCAAAAATGCAGACGTGCGTTGGTTGATGGGTGATGAAACCGGAGATGTTTAACCGAGTCCTAAATTATAATAAAGACTTAATATATGATAATATGTATATTTGTGTAGTTTTAGGTCTTAAATCACCCAACATTACAAGTTTAGAAATAAGATTTGCTTAAAACGTCAAGTTTATATATATAAAATTTTCCAGCTTTTTCGGAGGTTTTTCGGCCTACTTTGCGGCTGTTTTTGACCAAGCTCCAAAATGTTTTAGACTTTGGTTTTCTAGGTCATTAAACTACTATATACAAAGGATTTTTAGAATCAAGAACGTCCCTTTTTCGAGTTGTTTAGGTTGGTGAAAAAGCTCGTTAAAAACGCTATGTTGGCCATTTTTGAGCTGTCAAACTTTCGGTTTCTCAAATAGTTTCTGGAGGTCTTAAACTTCAAAATAAATTATGAAAAATTGCAGATCTATAGTTAAGACATAGATCTAACTTTTGAGACAAGAATCAACTCATTTCGTTGAGTTATGAATTAGTTATGATTTTTCAAAGTCGATATAAGTTTTCTGCCGAAAATCCGTAGTTTATAAACTTACAACAACTTATGATTCTTGTTGTTTATTCAAAGACTACTTGTATAAAAGCCATAATACTTATAAAAACACATATATATCATATGTTTTCATAATATTAACACTTTTATAATGTGTTTACATGTTCATAATCATATTTAAAGAAACAACTTAAAAATAACAACTAGAAACTTATAAACTTGAGTTTTTATGAAACTTGTTGTTGTAGGTGATTATATATATTATGCTAGACTTATATAAACATAAATATAAGATGATATAAGCTAGTACTTACTTACTTTGATGTATTATAGGAATGCAAATGAGTAGAAGGTTGGATCTTCAAAAATTTCACCAAGAACACTTCAAAAATATGAAGAACACTTGAAAGAACACTTTGTGTGTTCTTGAGGGCTTGATGGCCGGTTTTAGAGGGAGAGAAAGGAGAGGTTTTTGTGTTGTGAAGGTGTGAAGAATGAAGTGAAGTGGTGGTTCTATTTATAGAGGAGGAAAAGGTGGTGAAATGATGAAAATAGTTGTAAAATCTTGGATGAATGGAAAGAGGAGGATTTGATGGTGAAATGTTGAGTAAAATAATACAAACTTTTGGTCCTTGTGTCCTTGTATGGTGGCCGGCCTAGGGGTGTATTTTTGATGTATTTATATATATTTGTTTTTGTTGTATAAATGTATTTAGAATGTATTCTTGTATTTTCCTTTTCTTGTAAATTCAAAAATACTTTTGAATGCATTGTTTTATGAATTGTTTTAGTCTTGCATAATTAATGTTAAGTAATTGTGTTACTTACTTGCATATGTTTCGGTACTTATTGGTGATTGTTACTGACTTGTATGGAAACATCAGCTGCTGCTTGTTCCATGATTACTTAATTGTTTGTTAGGAACCTATGATAGACACTGATGAAACTGGATAACTGCTGCTTCATGTTCCTTGATTTCTTTCATTGCTCCGGACCGCTGTGAGTGACAGAATGCATTACTTACTTGCATATGTTTCGGTACTTATTGGTGATTGTTACTGACTTGTATGGAAACATCAGCTGCCGCTTGTTCCATGTTCCTTGATTACTTAATTGTATACTAGTAATGTAACATCCAATTTTCCACAAACAATACACGTCATAATATTTCATTTCATAAATAACATTTATTGTTTGATACCACAGGCCCATCAGCAAAATACTTAATTACAACAATAATTTAAAGATCAAATGGTGGTCTAACTAGCTTCTAAATCTTCAATCAGAGTGCGGAAGACTGAACAAGCTACCCGAGACCGCATCGTCTTTACAAAATAGGCATCATCAAAAGTCCAAGGTCTGCTATTCATCAAAATCCAGGTTCACTTAGCCTGGGATGAACTACCTGCTATGATCTTGCCTTTATCAGCTTTTCCTGAAAAGGAGTTGTCATGACAGAGTAAGCTACAAAGCTTAGTGAGTAAACAGAGTTCCATTAGCTACCACACATATATAACATACTATCAGCTCCTGCCGGCAAGTCACTACGTCCTGAGACAGCAAAAGGTTGGGAGACAACCCAGTTTGTTTTCCCCTATGTAAAGCCGAAGCCCTACGGGAAGTGTATGGAAACAAGTCATATAGGAAAGGAATCTGCAGAATTCCTTCCTGTGAATGGAGATCTCGCATTCGGTCCTATCGGATGATGCAATATGCAACGACAAGTATATAAGCAGTCAAGTAAGCAGTAAGCATGATACGTATTTACATGAAATGTAAAAGTGAACATGCAATCAATGCAATTCAAGTGTCTAGCTCAGTAATAGCAACATACGTTTCTATGATACAATATAGTATTAAAGAAAGCATGCAGCAACAAACGGAAGTTTCCATACAGTCCATGACATTCACCAATAAGTATCGAAACATATGCATGTAATTAATGAAATCTGTCACTCACAGTGGTCCGAAGTCAGATAATGCTTAACAAGTTAAGCTGTTCAGTTTAATCTGTCAAATCGACGGGTTCCTGCATTTCAGTTTCAAGTCTGAGTCATAATCTATATAACCCTAATTATTTATTCAGGTCATTGTCAATTCTGATTATCGAGTCTGAGGTAGTTCCTATTGTCCCAAAGTGAGTCTTATTCTTAACAGATCAATATGATACCCAATTACACATATATGTGGCCTTGCAACGAGGCCAATCATATTACTAACTAGGTGAATCATGACATTCATTCACTAAGAGTCCATTCAATATTAAGTGGTACCTTTAATACAATAGGTTGTTTAATCACCTAATCTGATTTAGGAATTAACCTTAGACTTGGAACAACAACAACAACAGATTCGAATTAGCCATAGCCATTTCGAATCTATAGACTCGAATGGACAATAGATTCGAAGGTAGCACATGCTAGATTCGAATAATAGACATAGACTCGAATGGCAAGTAGATTCGAAGGGCTATATTAGATTCTAAGGGATCATTAGACTCGAACCATTAGATTCGAACATGCACAATTCGAGTCTACTAGATTAGATTCGAATTCAACACCTATTTGAATGTCTCGAATCTGCTCTTGCATGCTCATCAACTTTCCAGATTTTTAACTACGAAAATGAGCCAAAAATGAGGGAAAATTAGTCACTAACCTTCGTCCAAGCTATAGCCTTCGTTTATGGATGATTTCCACGCAAGTACAGGTCCTAAACGAGAGCAAATCAACTTCTAATGAAGGAAAGAAGAACAGATTCGAAAATGTTTTCAAAACCGAGCCAAAAGTCAGAAAAACGGTCGATCTTACCTCGAATTCGGACGAAATCAAACACGAGATGGTAGATTCGCGAAGAACTCGACGATCTCTATCCAATGGCGTAAGTAACACGAGAATCCAGCGGTTCGATTTCAAGAAAAGCTAGAGAGAAGGAGGAGAGTGAAGAGAGAGAGAGAAGGGTAAACTTTCTAAACTTCTAAAAGTGAGGAGTATAACTCCTATTTATAGGGAAATAGGGAAAATCAGATATTCTACTGAATTTTCCGTAATTGTCCAACTTTATTCCCAATTGCTCCGATTTGCATTTCAGATACAAATATTAGCAAGGAAGTTCTAGATCTGCTACGATTGTCTTTTAGTCATTTTTAACTCATTTTAGTCAGTTTCGCTAACTTCAGACATTAAGTTGTCATTTAGCTGAATTTTAATTATTAACTTAATTTCCACTAAATTTTTGGCAACTTAGCATAATTTAATTATAACTTAATATAATTAATTATTTCAGATTCACATTATCAGCTAATTACTAATTATTGGACAAAATTACTTCATTATCCAAAGTTTGCTGCTGATATTATATTTAATAAATTACGGGCTGTTACAATCTTCCCCCGTTAAATTGATTCCGTCCTCGGAATCGACTAGGACAGGAATAACTCCGGATACTTTTGTCTAATCTCGTCTTCTCGTTCCCAAGTTTGCGCAGATCGCTTATGATATTTCCATTGAACTAACACCATTGGGATTTCCTTGCTACGCAATTTCGAAACTTTATGGTCGATAATACGCTCGGGCTCTTCTTCGTACCGCAACTGCTCATCTAATTGCACGTCTTTCCAAGGAATCACGGCTTCAGCGTCAGCCAAACACTTTCGAAGATTACTCACATGGAATACATCATGAATCCCAATCATTTCGGCAGGCAGCTTTAGTCTGTAGGCTTGCAACCCTATACGTTCGAGAATTTCAAAAGGACCCACAAATCGAGGGCTCAACTTCCCCCGTTTGCCGAACCTTACTATTCCTTTTCTTGGCGAAACTTTCAGCAACACTTTATCTCCAACTTCAAACGCAATCGGCTTACGTCTTCTATCATGATACTTCTTTTGTCTGTCTTGAGAAGTCTGTATCCGCTGCCGAATTAATTGTAACTGATCATGGGCTTCTTGCAGAATTGCTGGTCCAGAGATCGGGCGTTCACCTGTTTCCCTCCAACAGGTTGGAGTTCTGCATCGACGTCCGTACAAAAGCTGATAGGGAGGCATACCAATAGTCGAATGATAAGTATTGTTATAAGCAAACTCCACAAACGGCAAGTGAGTGTCCCAACTTCCACCGAGATCAATCACACAGGCACGTAGCATATCTTCTAGGGTCAAAATTGTCCTCTCGCTTTGCCCATCGGTTTCTGGATGATAAGCGGTGCTCATCTTAAGTTCAGTTCCTAATCCAGTCTGAAAAGCCTTCCAAAAACGTGAAGTAAATCTACTGTCACGGTCAGATACTATAGACAATGGCACACCATGTCTAGTCACAATTTCTTTTACGTACAATTCAGCTAACTTTTCGAGGCGTTCATTTTCACGTATGGGTAGGAAATGGGCTGACTTAGTAAGTCGATCCACTATTACCCATATAGAGTCATGATTCCGCTTTGTCCTTGGCAGCTTCGTCACAAAGTCCATGGTTATGTGGTCCCACTTCCATTCCGGAATTGGCAATGGTTGTAGTTCCCCATACGGCTTCTGATGTTCAGATTTGACTTGTAAGCAAGTCATACAATTTTCTACATATCGCCCCACGTCCTTCTTCATTCCAGGCCACCAATATTCCGTCCTTAAATCTTGATACATTTTGGTAGAACCAGGGTGTATCGAGAATTTCGACATATGAGCTTCCGACAGAATTCGATCCCGAATACCTCCTAATCTGGGAACCCATATTCTATCCAAAAACCGTCTAAGACCACGATTATCAAGAGTCAGCTGGGTCACATAAGTAATCATGCGTTCAGATTTCAAGTTCTCATCCCGAATGGCTTCGGTTTGAGCGGCAATAATCGATTCAGACAAAGCAGACTCCAATACAACAGGAGTCAAGGCATAACATCGGGAATAATGGTCTTGTCCGGTTTTGCGGCTTAGGGCATCTGCTACAATGTTTGCTTTACCAGGATGGTAAAGGATCTCACAGTCATAGTCTTTTATCAATTCCATAGATCGCCTTTGTCGCATATTCAGCTCTTTTTGGTCAAATATATACTTCAAACTTTTGTGATCGGTATATAACTTGCATCTAGTCCCATACAGATAATGCCGCCAAATCTTCAGTGCGAAAGTCACGGCTGCAAGCTCCAAGTCATGCGTCGGATAATTCTTCTCGTGCGTCTTTAGCTGCCTTGATGCGTAGGCAATTACTTTATCCCTTTGCATCAGTACACAGCCTAATCCCATCCTTGAAGCATCGCTATAAACTACAAAATCATCATTTCCCTCGGGTAAAGCCAAAATCGGTGCTTCAATTAGCTTACGCTTCAGGGTCTCAAAAGCTTGATCTTGTGATTCATTCCATTCAAACTTAACTTCCTTTTTCGTCAGACAGGTTAAAGGCACCGCAATCTTGGAGAAATCACGGATAAATCTTCGGTAATAGCCCGCTAAACCCAAGAAACTTCGAACTTCAGATACATTTTTCGGCGCTTCCCACTTCTGAACCGCATCAACCTTTGATGGATCTACGGCTATCCCCTCACCCGAGATAATATGTCCTAAAAGTTGTACCTGGCGTAACCAGAATTCACATTTGGAGAATTTTGCGTAGAGTCGCTCCTTTCGTAACAATTCTAGCAATTCTCGCAAATGCATCGCATGGTCAGATTCAGACTTAGAGTAAATCAAGATGTCATCAATGAAGACTATCACTGATTTATCCAGCATTGGACTACATACTCTATTCATAAGGTCCATAAATGCAGCCGGGGCATTTGTGAGACCGAACGGCATTACTAGAAACTCAAAATGGCCGTAACGAGTACGAAAAGCAGTCTTCGGTACGTCAGACTCAAATACTTTGAGTTGATGGTAACCAGATCGGAGATCGATCTTTGAGAAGTAGCTAGCCCCTTGCAGTTGATCAAACAAGTCGTCAATTCTTGGCAGAGGGTATCGGTTCTTGATTGTTACTTTATTCAGCTCCCGATAATCTATACACATGCGAAAGGTACCATCCTTCTTCTTAACGAAAAGAACCGGAGCACCCCAAGGAGAAGTACTCGGACGAATAAACCCTTTTTCCAGTAATTCCTGCAACTGACTCATCATTTCCTTCATTTCATTCGGAGCAAGACGGTAAGGGGCTTTTGCGATAGGAGCAGCACCCGGTACAAGGTCAATATGGAATTCGATTTGACGATCTGGTGGCAAACCAGAGATGTCATCCGGGAACACGTCAGGGAAATCTCGAACTACAGGAACATCGGACACGGTCTTTTTAACTTCTCTAGCATCTAAGGCATATGCTAAATAGGCGGAACAACCTTTGGTTAGGCACTTTCGGGCTTTCAGTACAGAGATGAGACCTAAATCTCGAGTTTTTCTATCGCCATAAACATAACGTTCATTTCCTTCGGGGGTTCTAATTCTAATTATCCTTTTTGCACAAAGGATTTCAGCATTTCTCATCATTAGCCAGTCCATTCCTATAATAACATCGAACTCCCTAATCCACATCGGTATCAGGTCAACGTCCGAGGAGAAGTCATCAATCACTAGCTTACAGGAACGAAAGACTTTATTCACAGTCACAAATTTCGAGCTAGCAGTTTCTATGTCTAAGGGCACAGGCAACATTTCAGGGGCAAAATCAAACTGTTTAGCAAACTTTTCAGACACATACGACAGATTAGAGCCAGAGTCAAATAGGATCAAAGCAGGCATATCATTAACAAGAAATGTACCAGTGACGACATCAGCAGTCTCTTTTGCCTCTTCGGCTGTCATCTGGAAGGCTCTCGGTTGATTTCTCGGAGCAGAGGAACCCTTGACTGATTGCTGAGGTGAAGGTGCAGGCGGTGGAACAAATCGGGGTCGGGTACAGTCTTTAGCATGGTGCCCCAACGTAATGCAGTTTCGGCAAGCTTCACTGCGCTTGGGACATTCCGATCGGTCGTGACCATTCTGCCTACAGCAATAGCACTTAACGAATGCAGGATCGCACTTTCCTTCATGAATCTGCTTGCAGCGAGGACAAGCAGGCTTTGGCGCCGAGGTCACAGCATATGACTTTGCTTTCTTGGAAGACTGCTTATCTCCCTTCTTCGAACTTTCATACTTCCTTTCAGCTTTCTCAGATTTCTCCTTCTTATTAGATTTGGCAATGAAAGGACATGCGCGCTCAGGATAGATTTCAAGCTCACCTACCCTAGCAATCTCCACTGCCTCAATATAACTTTTCGGTCTGCCGGACTTCACAAACTTCCGGATTTCTCGATCCAGACCATCCACAAACAAATCCCTTCTCCTTTCGTCGGTATCAACAGGGTGATCAGATAATAGCGAGAGCCTGGTAAATTCCAGCTCATAATCTGTTACGGACTTTGTACCTTGCTGAAACGATAGCAGGGTTTTCTCCATCTGGCGCTTAACATCCTGGGGGCAGTATTTCTCCTTTAAATGAATCTTAAATTGTTCCCAAGTAATGGATTTCTCCATTGCTTCAGACATGGGATTCGTAATCGACTTCCACCAACGGCCAGCTCCATCTTCCAACATTCCTGTTGCAAACGTCACCTTGTCTTCCTCATTACACTTGGAGAGTTTGAACGCTTTCTCCACATTCGCGACCCAGTCCATAGCCTTAACAGGATCAGATGACCCCGCAAACGTACGAGCTCCACACTTTTTGAAATCAACAAACGTACACTCACGCCCTACCTTAACGTGATGGTCAGAAGAGTCAGTCTCACTTTCATCAGAGGACACATGTCTATGCTTCCTCTTCCTGTCTTTCTTTGGCTTTGCTAACATTTCTTCCTTATGCTTCAGTTCTAATTCTTGTAACTTAAGTTCCCGCAACCTAAGTTCTTCTTCACGGCGCTTAAATTCCATTTCACGCTGGTTAACTTCATCAGTCTGCATCACTGCTTTACCCTTGGTCAACAGATCCTTAATCTCCCTAAATCTGTCTTCAACTGTCATATCAGTCTGCAGTCGGTTCCTATCCATCATAAGCTGCATTTGCCTACGGTTATCCTCATTCAACTTATGAACGAGGTCAATCAATTGAGCCTGCTGGGGAGGCACAGGTGTGGCAGTACTGCTTGAGTCATTAGCAGTGTTCTCAGGGTCAGTGCCTAAGTCTTCTACGTGAACAGTTTCTTTGTGTTGATCAGCTGCAGCATCAGCAGCTTTATCAACCCTTGAGGAACCGGCAACAGTCGGATTCTTATCAGCCATTGGCTGAAAATATAAAGGAAATAGCTATTATTTCCTGATTCAATAAGCACAATTCAAGTCATAAATCCTACATCAGATAAGCATATCTAAATTCATAGATATGAAGGCAGTCAGTCAATCAGGCAGATACAAAGTCAAGTCAAAGTCAGATCAAGGTCAAGTCAGTATCAAGTAGTCAATCCCTTCCCCATCCTATCAGTCATCATTTGCCTATCTTAGGTCAAGTTGTGCGGGTAGTCCTTTACTAATTAGATTACCCTAGGCCTCGGCGACTTGTTCGGGAATTCAGAGTCACATAGTCCATATCATACCAGTAGTTTAAGTATCGGGTGGCCAGTCCGATGATTAAACTGCTGCTCTGATACCAACTTTGTAACATCCAATTTTCCACAAACAATACACGTCATAATATTTCATTTCATAAATAACATTTATTGTTTGATACCACAGGCCCATCAGCAAAATACTTAATTACAACAATAATTTAAAGATCAAATGGTGGTCTAACTAGCTTCTAAATCTTCAATCAGAGTGCGGAAGACTGAACAAGCTACCCGAGACTGCATCGTCTTTACAAAATAGGCATCATCAAAAGTCCAAGGTCTGCTATTCATCAAAATCCAGGTTCACTTAGCCTGGGATGAACTACCTGCTATGATCTTGCCTTTATCAGCTTTTCCTGAAAAGGAGTTGTCATGACAGAGTAAGCTACAAAGCTTAGTGAGTAAACAGAGTTCCATTAGCTACCACACATATATAACATACTATCAGCTCCTGCCGGCAAGTCACTACGTCCTGAGACAGCAAAAAGGTTGGGAGACAACCCAGTTTGTTTTCCCCTATGTAAGGCCGAAGCCCTACGGGAAGTGTATGGAAACAAGTCATATAGGAAAGGAATCTGCAGAATTCCCTCCTGTGAATGGAGATCTCACATTCGGTCCGGTCGGATGATGCAATATGCAACGGCAAGTATATAAACAGTCAAGTAAGCAGTAGGCATGATACGTATTTACATAAAATGTAAAAGTGAACATGCAATCAAGGCATTTCAGGTGTCTAGCTCAGTAATAGCAACATACGTTTTTATGATACAATATAGTATTAGAGAAACATGCAACAATCAATCAGTAGTTTCCATACAGTCATTACATTCACCAATAAGTATCGAAATATATGTAAGTAATTAATGAAATCTGTCACTGACAGTGGTCCGTAGTCAGATAATGCTTAACGAGTTATGCTGTTCAGTTTACTCTGTCAAATCGGTGGGTTCCNGAATCATACATGATTCAGATTACAACACCTATATTGCCTATAGGTATAATTTCTTATTGGACATGTATTTATATCGTAACTTCAACTGATACGACCCATATGTCATCCGCATTATTCACTATCGATGACAGGGTTGTACAGTTAACTCACTACTTATGTTGGAATTGAAATTCATATGGTAACAGAAATAAATCATTTTAGCATATAAGAAACTTAGTATTAGTTACCATTGTGGTCTTTTGGCGTCTCTGGTGTCTCCTCGGCATCCTCAGCAGTAATATGGAAAGCTCGCGCCTTTGCTGTAGGTATCATTGTAGTACTCTGTTGAATTGCTCTGCCAACTGGTTGTTCAGGATTAGTAAGCACGCGTGTATTCGGGCAATGTTTGGCATAATGTCCACGCTCACCACAGTTGTAGCATACATCGCTTCTTTCTGGGCACTCGTCGCTTCCATGTCCAATCCGGTTACAAGTGTAACAGGTCACATCTATAGGGTTGCAGCGTCCGCTATGAAATTTGTTACAGCGTTTGCACGGTCGCGCTCCTGACTGTATGGAATAAACTCTAGTCTTCTGAGGTGTAGAGGACGCTTGTGATTGCTGCTGACTGGACTTTGATGAACCGAAGAATCTACTGGATTTCTGTTTCTTAGGTGGAGATGGACATGTAGGACTTACAGCCATCATAACGGGTTCACAACTAGAATCTGTGAATTCCCGCTCCACCATTCTTGCTGCTTCCACTATGCTGAGATACGTCGTAAACTTGATGCTGCTCATTTGTCTTCTATATATTGGATTCAGACCCAGTCTGAATCGGTTTATCTTACGCTCTTCTGTTGCTACTTGATATGACGAGTAGCCGCAAAGTCTCGAGAACTCATGCTCATATTCATCAACGGTCTTGGTTCCTTGTTTCAATTGCATCAACTGCATCTCGAGTTCGTCTTGTTTATCCGTTGGACAGTATTTGGCGTTGAACATCTCTAAGAACTGCTCCCAAACCAATGTCGTAATTGTTTCCTCACCATAGATGCTTCTTTGTGTTTTCCACCAGGCTCTAGCAGCTCCAACGAACAGTGCTGTAGCAAACTTAACTCTATTGTTGTCCAGACATTCTGAGATACTGAAGATCTCTTCAGTATGACTTATCCAATCTAACGCTTGTATTGGATCTACTGTGCCTTCAAACGTTAAGGCACCACTCGCTTTGAAGTCTTTGAATATACAGCCTTTTGGCTGCACAACTCGCTTATTGACGTGCTCATTATCGGATTCCGATTCGCTTGACTGTTCAGTTTGCTTCTTTTTATGTTTATTTCTCTTTTCAGTTTTCTTTATTGATTCAATTTGCTCTAGCATAAACTTGTTTTGTTGCTCATTATTCTGGGTTATTAGTTGTTGCATCATTTCCAGGACTTGCTCTGGGGTCATGCCACCTGATGGTCCACCTTCTCCTGACATAGTTCTGAAATTCAAATCACTAAATGTTTAGATCATTAGCCTAGCACATTGTACCCTTTCATGCCCCATCCTACTAGTCTCTGAAACCTATCTTAGTTCAAGCCATCCTGTCATGATTGATACTATAGCATTGCACAAGTTTGAGATCATGTATTACATGTAATACAATGATTCACTCAAACTATTGCTCTGATACCATCCTGTGAGACCCTCGGATTTCTCAAAGGTCTCAAGTCTAGGCCCAGTAGCAACGCAATATCAATCATGAAACTAAGATAAAATTAACAGTGCGGAATTAAAGTTAAATTATAAACAGAGACAAATTTAAGTAGCAAGGTACAAACATCTAGACTATTACATCAAATCACATATTATAAACTAGACCCGAACCCCAAAGCTCTTTCATCTGACAATACCAAAGTGTTGAAATGGGTTCTAATGCACTTCAGGCTCTTTCAAAGTCCTGACCTATGAACTAGGTCCAGCCAATCCTTTGCCTTTACCTGAAAAATAATGCAACAACGGGTAAGCTTATTTGCTTAGTGAGAATGTAGAATTTCACATTTAACATGCAATTATGAACACGGAAGCACATGCACTGCACTCGGCTCATGCACGACTCAGCTCAATATGCACTGCACTAGGCTCATGCACAGCTCAATCTCGAAGGGTCATTGGCCAATTAATGCTCTTTTGATGCGCGACTTTTGCTCAGCTCCCAGTTATAAAAACTGTTGTTGCTCTTGAGACTTTTAGACAAAATCATAAGGAATGCTCGGATGATGATAAATCCATACACACACATCATTAGTGGGGATCAGCCACGTACTGGGCTAGCTACCAGTAAAAGCTCTATATGGATATCATCGGAATGCTCAGCTCTAGCTACCCTCTGTGCTTTCATCACGTAAATCAGCACATCATAAGCCTAACATTAACCCAACACTGAGCAATAGTGATGGTGTTAAGCTTAACAATCAAATGACTCGTCAAAGAATCGAATCTAGAAGAAAAATACTCAGCTCAACAAATCATAGTAAATATACTATGACAATATTTCAATAAGCTCAAGATCAGATTATCAATAAATCAGAATCATGCAACAAAAGTCTCAATTCACATAATATGCAGTTAAAATGAAATCTACAACTCACTGTTACTGGTTATCTGCACTTTCTGGTTCTGGCTCAGTTGCTCTCAATCTGTTAATCATATCATTATTGATATTTATTAGCCTCAGAATCATTTGAATAATAAATTAAATGTTCATTCGTTGGTCTTTAATCTCAAAGTCTCATAAGATTGCATTTTCGGAAATCTGATCATATGTGATCGTGCATATATATATTCATATGATTTCTATTTGATGGTATTTCTTAATTTTATAGATCTTGATTTCAATATTTGATCATTCATATTTATATAAGGAATCTGTTGTATATATATATTTTGAATTATAAATACTGCATTCAGATTAGGACCATCCGAATTCGGATTATCCAGATTCGGTTCTAAATCATCCGAAATGACACATCCGAAGTTGGTCCGAATTGAGTCATCCGAAATATGAACCGAGATGGGGCACCATCCGAAATTTTGACACTTCATTCGAATTGTACAAGAAGCGCTGAGAACTCGCCGAGTTGGCTTGGTGAACTCGCCGAGTTCACGTCCGAAGTACGGACCCACAACCGGATTCCGGACACATCCGAGTTCGGTTCTATTTCAGGTCCAAAACTTATTTCGGTTCTCATCCGAATTCGGGTCCCAACCGAATTCGGATCCAATACTTATGAATTTTTGAAGAAATATTCAAGTGTTCTTGGGAACTCGCCGAGTTCCCCCATGAACTCGCCGAGTTCACATGCAGATATGCAGGTCGCAACTTACGGATTTTTATTAAAATTGCCCAAAAACACTTTTTAGTAACATGCAATGAAATATAAAGTGGTGTTATCATTAATTAAGTGTTTTTATACAATTTTTCCTTATCCATAACATCATAATTCATTCAAGATCATTCAAAATAGATTATTTTTTTGTCAAAACACATTTTTACTTAAAATTTCAGATTTTGAACTTATTTGAATGAATTAATCCGTAGATTTTGTTTCTGATACTTCTGTTAACTTAAATTTACCATAATCTTCAGAAAATTTAAACATGCAACCTAAATTTCTTACTATTTAATCCTAGGTTTCGGTATCTAATATTGAAATTAGGGAGTTTAGTCAATAATTACCTCAAATTCGTGTGTAATCCTACATGCAACCGTATATTCTTGTAGTATTCTTCGAGATCTTCCCGATGACGTATAAATCTTGATGATCCGACGGTCGGGTTAGAAGAAATCTTAGAGAGATGTAGAGAGAGAGTAGAGAGAGAAAATCTTAGAGAGAGAGTCTAGAGAGAGAGAGAAATCTGATTTTCTAAACTTAAATTCCGTTTATATACTCTAACTAGTTATGTTTGCTACTTAACCCACTATTACTTTCGTATCTTATATATCTTTTATTTAATTATCTTAATAATTTATTAAATCATAAATCATAATTTACATATTTATATAATTTAATTAAAATATTTCAAAGACTTAATTAAATTATAATTCAAAGTAATGTAATAAAATTACATTTTTGGTTCGATAATCAGATATTTATTTGGGCTAAAAGTTGGGTTGTTACACAACCAGCAGCAGATGTGTCGATACAAGTCAGTAACAATCACCAATAAGTACCGAAACATATGCAAGTAAGTAATCCAATCTTTCACTCATAGCGGTCATGAGCAATGCAAGTAATCAAGGAACATGCACCAGCAGTTGTCCAGTTTCAGCAATGTCTATCATACGTTCCTAACATACAAATAAGTTATCAAGGACCAAGCAGCAGGAGATGTTTCCATACAACTCAGAACCAATCACCAATAAGTAACGAAACATATGCAAGTAAGTAATGCAATCTGTAACTCACAGCGGTCCTGAGTAATGCAAGTAATCAAGGAACATGCACCAGCAGTTGTCCAAATTCTGCAGAGTCTATCATACGTTCCTAACATATAAATAAGTAATCAAGGAAAAACCAGCAGCAGATGTTTGCATACGAGTCAGTAACAATCAACAATAAGTACCGAAACATATGCAAGTAAGTAATGCAATCTGTCACTCACAGCGGTCATCATCAATGCAAGTAATCAAGGAACGTGCACCAGCAGTTGTCCAGTTTCAGCAGTGTCTATCATACGTTCCTAACATACAATTAAGTAATCAAGGAACAAGCAGCAACAAATGTTTCCATACAAGTCAGTAACAATCACCAATAAGTACCGAAACATATGCAAGTAAGTAATCCAATCTGTCACTCACAGCGGTCATGAGCAATGCAAGTAATCAAAGAACATGCACAAGCAGTTGTCCAGTTTCAGCAGTGTCTATCATACGTTCCTATCATACAAATAAGTTGTCACGGAACAAGCAGCAGGAGATGTTTCCATACAACTCATAAACAATCACCAATAAGTACCGAAACATATGCAAGTAAGTAATGCAATCTGTCACTCACAGCGGTCCATGAGCAATGCAAGTAATCAAGGAACATGCACCAACAGTTGTCCAGTTTCAGCAGTGTCTATCATACGTTCCAAACATAGAATTAAGTAATGAAGGAACAAGCAGCAGCAAATGTTTCCATACAAGTCAGAATCAATCACCAATAAGTACCGAAACATATGCAAGTAAGTAATGCAACCTGTCACTCACAGCGGTCCTGAGCAATGCAAGTAATCAAGGAACATGCACCAGCAGTTGTCCAGTTTCAGCAGTGTCTATCATACGTTCCTAACATATAAATAGGTAATCAAGGAACAACCAGCAGCAGATGTTTCCATACGAATCAGTAACAATCACCGATAAGTACCGAAACATATGCAAGTAAGTAATGCAATCTGTCACTCACAGCGGTCCTGAGCAATGCAAGTAATCAAGGAACATGCACCAGCAGTTGTCCAGTTTCCTAACATACAATTAAGTAATCAAGGAACAAGCAGGAGCTCATGTTTCTGTAACATCCGGCATTGAACCAGGTTAGCAACAACGTTCTAATTAGTATTTAATGGCCAATTATAACCTAATCAGTGGTCATTAGAAATTAACCAAAGTGATTAACAAGGTTCATGAAGAAATTCAACTCAATTCGAATCAAATTCATCGGTGCGATGAATCGGAAAATCAATTAATCCGATCGATTTACGATATGAGGGATTAATTCAACTAAGTACATAATTAAATTATGATTAGTGACACTAATCATACACTAATACAATTACTTAACACTTATTTATGCAAGACTAAAACAATTCATTAAAACAATGCATCCATAAGTATTTTTGAAATTACAAGAAAAGGGAAATACAAGAATACAATTCTAAATACATTTATACAAAAAAAAAATGAAAATACATGTATATACACCTAAGGGCCGGCCATTAGGCCATATGGTGAATTAGAGTTTGACTTTTATTTAAATAATATTACTTTAAACACCATCATTTTGTTAAAAAGTGCACACAACTTTTGTCTCCCATGCCTTTCATCATTTGAAAGACCAAAAATTTTTCTATAAATATGGAAGTCTTTCATTCATTTTAAACACACCAAAACCTTCTTTTTCTCTCCTCAAAGATCCGGCCATATACATATACACATCACAAAAATTCTTCATTCAAGTGTTCTTCAAGTGTTCTTGGTGTTCTTCAAGAGTTTTGGTGCATACCTTGCAAGAATTTCAATTTCTACTCAAAATCATCTTCCAAATACATCAAAGTAAGTAAATACTAACTTATTTCATCATACATTTATGTTTATATAAGTCTTGCATAATATATATAATCACCAACAACAACAAGTTTCATAAAAACTCAAGTTTATAACTTTCTAGTTTTATTTTTAAGTTGTTTCTTTAAATGTGCATATGAATATATTATGAACACATTATAAACATGTTAATATTATGAAAACATGTGTTGTATATGTGTTATATAACTTTTACAACTTTTATACAAGTTGTCTTTATATAAACAACAAGAATCATAAGTTGTTTTAAGTTTATAAACTACGGA
Source organism: Centrapalus pauciflorus (assembly GCA_020465985.1). Taxonomy (NCBI): domain Eukaryota; kingdom Viridiplantae; phylum Streptophyta; class Magnoliopsida; order Asterales; family Asteraceae; genus Centrapalus; species Centrapalus pauciflorus. Next base: position 38,803 of record JAANYP010000119.1, read on the forward strand.
TTTTCGGCAGAAAATTTATATCGACTTTGAAAAATCATAACTAATTCATAACTCAACGAAATGAGTTGATTCTTGTCTCAAAAGTTAGATCTATGTCTTAAATATAGATCTGTAATTTTTCATAATTTATTTTGAAGTTTAAGACCTCCAGAAATTATTTGGGAAACCGAAAGTTTGACAGCTCAAAAATGGCCAACATAGCGTTTTTAACGAGATTTTTCACCAACCTAAACAACTCGAAAAATGGCCGTTCTTGATTCTAAAAATCCTTTGTATATAGTAGTTTAATTTCCTAGAAAACCAAAGTCTAAAACATTTTGGAGCTTGGTCAAAAACAGCCTCAAAGTAGGCCGAAAAACCTCCGAAAAAGCTGGAAAATTATATATATATAAACTTGACGTTTTAAGCAAATCTTATTTATAAACTTGTAATGTTGGGTGATCTAAGACATAAAAATCTATAAATATACATATTATCATATATTAGTGATATTAAGTCCTTATTATCATTTAGGACTCGTTTAAACACCTCCGGTTTCATCACCCATCAAACAACGCACATTTGCATTTTTGCACATATTTAGCCATCGCAATTCCGGTGAGTCTTCATAGCCCCTATTTTCACTATCTTTTGGGGTGGAAATACATGCACTGTTTTCATATGGACTTCAAAACTGTTTATTTCTTATATGTATTACATGTGGTTCCATCAGCCCTTATGTGAAGACCACCCCTTACAGGGCAGTTCTCACCAGTCTAGGTCCCACATCATGCAATACGATATCAACCATAACTAAGATAGAGTAATTAATTGCGGAATTAAAAATTACAGTACAAAATATTAGGATTTAAGTTTATTACAGTTACGGTTTTCAAATTAAACTTATAAAGGGCACAAGTCTAATCTAATTCATGTCATCATATTATCAAAATAAATCTACCCAGATCACCACAATATCATCATCCAAATAGTACCAAAATGAGATCGTTGAGTAGAGGTCTATGATACTTCTGTCTTGATCGTGTAAGACCTAAGAACTAGGTCCGGCAGGTGACTTTCCTTTGCTTTTTCCTGTAAAATATTAAAGCAACATCTGTAAGCAAAGCTTAGTGAGTTTATAGATTTTCAATATTAACATGCGTGTCAAGCGGAGTCATTATTCTAAGCGTGATAAGTCTTGGCTGCCGCTACAGCCCTCATCATGATTGAGATATAGTATCTTAAGATCGGATGATGTTCAAACCACACTCACGCTTATATCGTGGGGATCAGCCACATACTGGGCTAGATACCAGTAGGTCAACATGGCCGAACATCGGAGGTCATTACCAAGTTCGTGAGAACTGGTGGAATAGCCAGGTCTAGAACAATAGACCATAAGGGCTAGTCAAGCTGAATAAATCTTATCAAGTCTGATTAATGAAATAAGCATAAGTCTTAGGAATCATGATAGCAACGAATCATAAAGCAAAGTCTGAAACGCTAATAAATGCAATATGAAATGATAAGCAATTAGCTATCATGATTCACTGGGCAACACCCATCCATGGTGTGAACAGGTCTCAATCCAGCTGATAAATGAATGTCAAATAATGTAACAGCATCAATATATCTCAAACGGATCTTTGCATGTTCAATTTGAATATCTATAACTCACAGTGTTGGGTCTTGGTCAAACAGATATATGAATCTGCCACCTGAGTTATCTCAGGATTTTATCAATCTGTTCTCTGTCAAATCAAGTCTCTGACTCGCTTTAAATCTTTTAAAAATCTTTGTCTAAATGTTCAGGATTTTACTGAACCTGTCCAGAATTATCATATCATACCATATCAATATCATATCATTATCATCATTTCTTTTAGTTGTTAAAATCTTTATTTTATCTGATTCTGATAACTTGTTTGTTCATATATCATCTTAGGCTTGGAACTAAATCAGACTTTGAATTTAAAAGAAATAGATTCGAGAAATGCTAAATTCGAGTCTATTTGAGCTAGATTCGAAGGACATGGATCAGATTCGAATGGCATACATAGATTTGAACATTCACCTAGATTCGAAGCCTTCCTAGACTCGAACCTATACTAGAATCGGATGCAACACATTAGATTCGAAGGTTATCATCAGATTCGAAAAAAAACACTGTTAGATTCGAAGCACATCTCGAATCTAGGGGTAGGTTAGATTCGAATTCAGTCATTTCGAGTCTGATCATGGATTTTCGAGTTTGTTCAATATATTTTCGAATCTGATCATAATGTTCTCGAATCTGGTCATATTTGCAACTCTAAACCATGAATTTCTAAGGCATAAATCACATATATAATCAATATTAAACCTATGTTCGATTATCTTATACTTATTCTAGTTAAATCTGATAAAATAGCTTCAAATTTCATAAAATTTAATAGATTCGAGAATACCGTATATATAAAACGTAAAAATACAAAAATCTTACCTCAATTCGTCTGAATTCACGCAGGAATTGATATATTCGTGTAGTATTCGCCGAGATCTTCCTAACGGTATATATATCTTGATAATCGGACGGTCGGTTTATGAGAATTTCTAGAGAGAAGTTAGAGAGAGAAAGCTAGAGAGAGAGTTTAGAGAGAGAGAGTTAGAGAGAGAGAGTGCAAATCAGATTTGTGAATATAATTCTCGTTTATATACGTCTTCTAGTTATATTTGCTAGCTAACTCACTTTTATTTTTGTATATTATATCTCTTTTATTTAATTTTCTTATATAATTAATTAATTCATAAATTAAATATTTATATAATTTAATTAATATTTCATTATTAATTAAATTATAATTCAAATAATTCAACATTATTACATTATCGGTTCAAAATATTACTGAATTTACGACTAGATCAAAATTAGGTTGTTACAGAATGGGCTCCACCACGCACAAACTTCGTCCCCGAAGTTAGCTAGATTCGAATAGACCGGGATATGTAGCTTTCATAACATCTCTCGATTCCCAAGACTGATGCGAACCTTTGTGATGTTTCCACTGGACGAGCACCATCTGTATCTCTTTATTCCGAAGCTTTTTGGTCTTCGAGTCCAGAATACGTTCTGGCTCTTCAACCACGCGAAGCTTCTCATCAATCTGCAGGTTAACATGTGGTATCTGAACTTCCCTTTCGTCAGCTAAACTCTTTCTCAAATGACTGACATGAAATACAGGATGTATTCCAGCTAAGTCAGTCGGTAGTTCAAGACGATAAGATTGATTTCCAATCTTTTCCACAATCTTGAACGGACCGATAAATCTTGGAGCTAGCTTGTTTCTCTTAATGAACCGCACCACATTCTTCATTGGAGATACTTTCAGCATCACCCAATCGTTAACCTCAAAACTTATTGATCTATGCCGGTTATCATAATATGACTTCTGCCTGCTCTGAGCTTCAAGAATATTTCTTCTAACAAGTTGAATCTTTTCGTGTGTCAACTGTAGAAGAGCAGGTCCTGCTATTGGCGATTCGCCTGTTTCACGCCAACAGGTGGGAGTTCTGCACTTTCTTCCGTACAAAGCTTCAAAAGGAGCCATCTTGATTGTTGAATGATAACTGTTATTGTATGAAAATTCGACCAACGGCAAGTGGTCATCCCAGTTACCACCTAAATCAAGAACACAGGCACGAAGCATATCTTCAAGAGTAAGGATAGTACGCTCACTCTGACCATCTGCACTAGGATGATAAGCAGTACTCATAGAAATTCGAGTACCCATCCCTTCTTGTAATGCCTGCCAGAATCTGGATGTGAAGCGACTATCACGATCAGAAACGATAGACTTCGGCACACCATGACGAGAAATAATTTCAGAGATATACAGCTGCGCCAATCTATCGAGAGAATATGTTTCTTTCATCGAAATGAAATGTGCTGATTTCGTTAATCGGTCAACGACTACCCAGATGGAGTCGTGCTGTCTTTTGGTCTTTGGCAGCTTCGTAATGAAGTCCATTGTTATATGCTCCCACTTCCATTCAGGAACTGGCAGTGGTTGCATATCCCCGAAGGGTTTCTGGTGTTCTGCCTTAACCATCTGACATACTTTACAGCTTTCAACACATTTTCCGATGTCTTTCTTCATTCCTGGCCACCAGTAATCAGCTTTCAGATCAAAGTACATCTTTGAGCTGCCAGGATGAACAGATAATTTGGACTTGTGAGCTTCAGATAGAAGAGTGCTGCGAATTGAATCATACTTAGGAACCCAGATTCGGTTTCCCTTGAGACAGTGAAGTCCCAATTGGTTCAGAGTTAGAAATTGTAATTGCCCTTTTAGATTTTCAGAATCTATGTTCTCTTCTTTCAGCGCTTCAGTTTGAGCAGCTCGAATATCTTCAATAAGATCAGAAGAGAATATAACTGGAGTTAAGGCATAGCAGCACTTTTCTGGATACACTTTTCTACTCAATGCATCCGCGACAACATTTGCTTTGCCGGGATGATATAAGATCTCGCAATCATAATCCTTGATAAGCTCCAAGGATCGACGCTGTTTCATGTTCAGATCTTTTTGAGTGAAAAGATGTTTGAGACTCTTGTGATCGGTGTAGAGCTGACACCGAGTCCCATATAGATAGTGACGCCATATTTTCAAAGCAAAGGTAACGGCAGCCAACTCAAGATCATGAGTTGGTGCACTTTTCTCGTAATCTTTCAATTGCCTTGAAGCGTAGGCAATTACTTTTCCCCTTTGCATAAGAACACATCCTAAGCCAGTACCAGAAGCGTCGCTGTAAACAACGAAATCGTCATTACCTTCTGGCAAGGCTAGAATCGGCGCTTGAATAAGCTTTTGCTTCAGAATGTCAAATGCCTCTTGCTGTTTATCAGACCAAACGAAAGGAGTATTCTTTCGTGTTAGCATTGTAAGCGGCACAGCAATCTTTGAGAAGTCCTTTATGAATCTCCGATAATAACCGGCCAATCCAAGGAAACTTCTTATCTCTGAGGCATTGCGAGGTGTTTGCCACTTCTGAACAGCCTCGACTTTTGAAGGATCAACGGAAATCCCTTCGCCAGAAACAATATGGCCAAGGAACTGGATCTATGAGAATCAAGATAGAAATTCAAATTCTGAGGTGAATCATAGAATGGTTAAAGAAACAGCTCAAGACTTATATAATAGAAATTATACCTGTCTGAGCCAGAATTCGCACTTAGAAAACTTTGCATAGAGTCTTTCTTTTCTTAATAACTCTAGCAATTGTCGCAGATGAACAGAATGATCTGCCTCCGTTTTGGAGTAAATCAGAATATCGTCTATGAATACGATAACTGATTTATCCAACATAGGTCTGCACACACGGTTCATGAGATCCATGAATGCCGCTGGTGCATTTGTCAAGCCGAACGGCATCACGAGAAATTCGTAATGGCCGTATCTTGTACGGAAAGCTGTCTTTGGAACATCTTCTTCCCTGACTTTTAACTGATGATACCCAGAACGGAGATCTATTTTCGAAAAGTAACTGGCTCCTTGTAACTGATCAAACAGATCATCGATTCTGGGCAGAGGATACTTATTCTTTATTGTAACCTTGTTCAACTCACGGTAATCGATGCACATACGGAAAGTTCCGTCTTTCTTTTTAACAAATAGTACTGGTGCACCCCACGGAGAAGAACTCGGTCGGATAAACCCCTTCTCCAACAGCTCTTGCAGTTGTTTTGACATTTCCTGCATTTCTGCAGGTGCAAGTCTGTATGGAGCTTTTGCGATAGGAGCCGCACCAGGAACCAAGTCAATACTGAACTCGACTTGTCGTTCCGGTGGCACTCCGGAAATATCGTCAGGGAATACGTCTGGGAACTCACAGACGATAGGAATGTCAGATAATGATTTCTTTTGGGCTTCAGAGATAGATTCAGATGCGACATAGCATACGTAGGATTCATGACCCTTAGATAAATACTTATGCGCTTTTTCAACAGATATGAAGCAGTGTGCACCTTTCCGCTTCTCACCCTTGATTTCAAGTACTCGGCCGTCTGAAGATTTGATTCTGATTACTCGTCGGTTGCAGATAATTGTGGCCTCGTTGTTCATTAGCCAATCCATGCCGATGATGACGTCAAACTCTTTCAAGGGAATCGGGATAAGGTCGAGGTTGAATACAATATTATCTACGAGTAATGTGCAGTTTCGATATACAGAATCAGCCATAACATAGCTGTTACTGGCTGTCTCAATGTCTAATATAACTGGAAGCTTTGATGGGAACTTAGATAGTCTCGATGCAAAAGAAGTCGATATGAAAGAACGACTTGCGCCAGAATCAAATAGCACGCGAGCAGGTATGGTATTTAATAGAAACGTACCGGTGACTACGTCAGGTGTTTCTCTCGCCTCTTCTGCCGTTATTTGGAACGCTCGAGTCCGTGCAGTTGGCGTTGCAGCAGAACTTTTAACTGTCGACCCTCCAGCTGATGACTGTGACTGATAACGTGGTCCGCTACGACACTGATACATGAAGTGCCCTCTCTTACCGCATTTTGCACATCCACGTCCTTGCTGTGGACATTCTTCACTACTATGACCGATCATGTTGCACGCGAAGCAAGTAACGTCATCCGGATTACATAGTCCCATGTGAGACTTTCTGCATCTCTTGCAGAATCGTGGTTCGTTTGTCAGTGAGTAGGCTTGCACTTTCGGTTGTGAACTATGCTGATAGGATTGCTGAGATTGTTGGGACTGAGACTTATTCGGCCTAAAGAATCTGCCAAATCGTTGTTTCTTTGGAGGAGACGGATTCATCGGGTTAGTAGACGGAGCATAAAGCTGATCACCATACTCTAAGTATCCTCGCTCGATCTGTCTCGCTGCTTCTACCATTTCCAGATAACTCTTATATTTGATAGCGCTCATCGGATGCCTGTATCTTGGATTAAGTCCTACACGAAATCTATTCATCTTTCTCTCCTCGGTAGCTACTTGATAGGAAGAGTAGCCGCATAGTCTTGAGAATTCGTGCTCATATTCATCAACAGTCTTTGTCCCCTGAGTCAGCTGCATTAATTGGACTTCCATCTTATCTTGTTGATCGACTGGACAGTACTTTGCATTGAACATTTCAAGAAACTGCTCCCATTCTAAAGTCCGAATCACCTCTTCACCGTATATGCTTCGCTGTGTCTTCCACCATGCACGGGCAACTCCAACAAACAACGCAGATGCGTAGCTTACTTTCTTAGAATCTAAACAGTCAGAGATTCTAAATATTTCTTCCGTATGACTGATCCAATCCATCGCCTGAATCGGATCAACTGTACCCTCGAAGTTCAGGGCACCGCTCGCTTTAAAATCTTTAAATTTGCAGCCTTTTGGCTGAGCTATTTGGGTTTCTGGATTTGAATTATCAGAATCAGATTCATTGGTCTGGACTTGCTTTTCTTTTCTCTTATTTTTCTTTTCTTCAAGTCTTTTAGCTTCGGCCTCATCTCTGGCACGAAACTGTTCTTGCATCATTTTGTTTTGTTGTTCTGAGTGTTGGGCTAGAAATTGTTGCATCATTTCAAACATTTGTTGTTGGGTCATATTGTTGGGAATATCACCTGATCCTGATCCTGACATCTTCTACTGAAAATTAAAATCAATTAACTGTCAGTTTATAGACTTAGATCTATGTACCCTTTTTCCCATCCTAATAGTCTGTACATCCTATCTCAGTTCAATCCACCTAAATGATTGATACACATGTATTGCTTCAGTTTGAGATCAAGTATACTTACGTAATACTTGATTCACTCAAACTAAATCTCTGATACCATCCTGTGAAGACCACCCCTTACAGGGCAGTTCTCACCAGTCTAGGTCCCACATCATGCAATACGATATCAACCATAACTAAGATAGAGTAATTAATTGCGGAATTAAAAATTACAGTACAAAATATTAGGATTTAAGTTTATTACAGTTACGGTTTTCAAATTAAACTTATAAAGGGCACAAGTCTAATCTAATTCATGTCATCATATTATCAAAATAAATCTACCCAGATCACCACAATATCATCATCCAAATAGTACCAAAATGAGATCGTTGAGTAGAGGTCTATGATACTTCTGTCTTGATCGTGTAAGACCTAAGAACTAGGTCCGGCAGGTGACTTTCCTTTGCTTTTTCCTGTAAAATATTAAAGCAACATCTGTAAGCAAAGCTTAGTGAGTTTATAGATTTTCAATATTAACATGCGTGTCAAGCGGAGTCATAATTCTAAGCGTGATAAGTCTTGGCTGCCGCTACAGCCCTCATCATGATTGAGATATAGTATCTTAAGATCGGATGATGTTCAAACCACACTCACGCTTATATCGTGGGGATCAGCCACATACTGGGCTAGCTACCAGTAGGTCAACATGGCCGAACATCGGAGGTCATTACCAAGTTCGTGAGAACTGGTGGAATAGCCAGGTCTAGAACAATAGACCATAAGGGCTAGTCAAGCTGAATAAGTCTTATCAAGTCTGATCAATGAAGTAAGCATAAGTCTTAGGAGTCATGATTGCAACAAATCATAAAGCAAAGTCTGAAGCGCTAATAAATGCAATATGAAATGATAAGCAAATAGCTATCATGATTCACTGGGCAACACCCATCCATGATGTGCACAGGTCTCAATCCAGCTGATAAATGAATGTCAAATAATGTAACAGCATCAATATATCTCAAACGGATCTTTGCATGTTCAATTTGAATATCTATAACTCACAGTGTTGGGTCTTGGTCAAACAGATATATGAATCTGCCACCTGAGTTATCTCAGGATTTTATCAATCTGTTCTCTGTCAAATCAAGTCTCTGACTCGCTTTAAATCTTTTAAAAATCTTTGTCTAAATGTTCAGGATTTTACTGAACCTGTCCAGAATTATCATATCATACCATATCAATATCATATCATTATCATCATTTCTTTTAGTTGTTAAAATCTTTATTTTATCTGATTCTGATAACTTGTTTGTTCATATATCATCTTAGGCTTGGAACTAAATCAGACTTTGAATTTAAAAGAAATAGATTCGAGAAATGCTAAATTCGAGTCTATTTGAGCTAGATTCGAAGGACATGGATCAGATTCGAATGGCATACATAGATTTGAACATTCACCTAGATTCGAAGCCTTCCTAGACTCGAACCTATACTAGAATCGGATGCAACACATTAGATTCGAAGGTTATCATCAGATTCGAAAAAAAACACTGTTAGATTCGAAGCACATCTCGAATCTAGGGGTAGGTTAGATTCGAATTCAGTCATTTCGAGTCTGATCATGGATTTTCGAGTTTGTTCAATATATTTTCGAATCTGATCATAATGTTCTCGAATCTGGTCATATTTGCAACTCTAAACCATGAATTTCTAAGGCATAAATCACATATATAATCAATATTAAACCTATGTTCGATTATCTTATACTTATTCTAGTTAAATCTGATAAAATAGCTTCAAATTTCATAAAATTTAATAGATTCGAGAATACCGTATATATAAAACGTAAAAATACAAAAATCTTACCTCAATTCGTCTGAATTCACGCAGGAATTGATATATTCGTGTAGTATTCGCCGAGATCTTCCTAACGGTATATATATCTTGATAATCGGACGGTCGGTTTATGAGAATTTCTAGAGAGAAGTTAGAGAGAGAAAGCTAGAGAGAGAGTTTAGAGAGAGAGTTAGAGAGAGAGAGTGCAAATCAGATTTGTGAATATAATTCTCGTTTATATACGTCTTCTAGTTATATTTGCTAGCTAACTCACTTTTATTTTTGTATATTATATCTCTTTTATTTAATTTTCTTATATAATTAATTAATTCATAAATTAAATATTTATATAATTTAATTAATATTTCATTATTAATTAAATTATAATTCAAATAATTCAACATTATTACATTATCGGTTCAAAATATTACTGAATTTACGACTAGATCAAAATTAGGTTGTTACACCTTATATCATGAACCGTTAATTGCATTTATTTGTAAGCGCGAATATATTGTGGATAGATCTATTGGGAGTCATGTCCCCCATTCGGGTTAGCTCGGTTCGGCTAACAGCGAGTGCATATATATTCAACACACGGTATTACGTATGGGAATACTGCACAGGGCAAACTCATTCTAATTAAGCTTCGGTTGCATGATGGTTTATGTAATACATACGCGGAATTTATGATTTTATAAATTCAACTCATCTGATAATGTCCATACAACTGGTCTTTTCGCGTAAACCTATGAGTTCACCAACAATTTTTGTTGACGTATTTTAGCATGTATTTTCAGGTAATTAAGGCACGAATGCCTCAGACGTATTTTACTTTCAAGCTTCCGCATCCATGGAGTTGCATGCATATTCAAATTAACGGAGATTTAGCTGCATTATTTTGGATATTTTAATTATGTAATTAAATCTCTGTATTTTGCGAACTCCTTTACTCATAACAGTCTATGTAAAACATTGCTATATTTTCAAGTTTCAATGATGTATTTTAAAAAAACGTCCATATAGTGGTCGTTCGTTATGATTATGGTTACGCTTCCGCACTCGTCACGCCTCGCTGCCAACCGGGGGAGCAGGGTGCGACAGATTGGTATCAGAGCCATAGTTATAGTAAACTAGGTTGCATTAGTACCTAGACTATAATTGTTACAAAACTAACACTTTCTTCTAGAACTGTGAACACATATTTGGACTCTTTGACTTAGAGGATGAATTCTCACCCATGGAACATAGAAGCCAAGGTGACACTGAGGTATACTTTGGATCGGGAACCCACTTATACTAAATCAATGACGTCGTAATGGACTCGTCAAAGCACAAGGAGGGCAATTGTGGCCCTGCAACACAAACTGCTCCACCATCACCACCACTGAAACCATCCCAATGAACCATCAAGAAAGTTCACCCCTAGGAAAAGGGTGTAATTAGCACTACGGGAGTCTATCCCGATACCCCCTCATCAGCCAAGCCCGCCGCTGTAACGATGGGCGAACGAAAGACAGTGGGGATGGATGCCTCACACTCTCCAAGAGTGGAGAAACAAGGAAGGGATCCCAAGCTAGTTAGAAACACCATCTTCTTCTCAAGTACCGACACTTACCCAGGAACCTACGCAACAAAAGATGCCCTGTTGGTGGCAAGGGCCGCCAGACACGACCACCAATTTCGACAAAATCCACCAAGTGCTTGGTGAGACCTTTGCTAGGATTAAGCAGGAGACAATACAAACCACCAATATACCTTGGGACGACCAGAATACCCAGACAATTCAAAAAGACGGAATAGACAAATTGTGACAGCGCCTAGCAGAGCGCAAAGCCCGTAATGCAGAACTAACCCAACGACTTAACGCTCTGGAGTACGAGGAAACCCCAGAGGCATCTCATACTTAGTACCCTTCTACCATTTTATAGTATTTATCTAGGCTATACTATCTGATATATCTTAGGGTAAATAAGGCTTAAGAATTTATCAGAAAATTCTGACCATACCATATACAAAGATTAAGTATCAAGAACTTTTATGAGGAATTAAGTTTTAACTACAACTCTGCGTAAGAGAAGATAAAGTTGTGACTATCTGCCTAAGAAATTTCAAACCCGTAGACTTATCCTCTTCCCCCATTAGATACCACTTATGCATTTCTACTATTTGATACTGGTGCTGATAGGAGCTTTACATCCATTAAGTTCACTAAGCAGATAAATTTCATTCTTACGCCATTAAGTGTCACTTATGCCCTTGAAGTTGATGACAGTAAGAGGCTTAAGACAAATAATATAAGTCGAGGATGCTCCTTAGAATTAGTAGGCCAACTCTTTGAAACAGACTTGATGACCGTCAAACTAGGAAGTTTTGACGTGGTCATAGGCATGGATTGACTATCGAAAAATCGTGCGAAAATAGTGTGCCACAAGAAGACGGTTCATATACCTTTAGCTAATAAGAAGGTCCTTACTGTTCAAGGCAAAACAAGAAATACCAAAGTAAGCATCATTCCTAGCATTAGGACCCTGAAGTGTTGACAGAGAGGGAGCCAAAGGAAAAGCGGCTCGAAAATATCCTTATTATTTGTGATTACCCCAAAGTTTTTTTTTCCAAAACCAGAACTCCCAACATCGAGGCAAGTCAAAATTCAAAAATCGGCCTACTATCAGGTGCGGTACCAGTGGCTCGAGCACCATGCCGATTAGCCCCATCAATAGTGTAACAATCATCCAACCAACTGTAGGAGTTATTAGATAAAGGGTTTATCAAACTGAGTTCCTCGCTTTGGAGGAGCTCCAGTTTTGTTCATAAAGAAGAAGGATAGAACCATCAGAATGTGCATCAATTAGCAGGAGCTAAATAAACTAAAGGAACCGATACCCGCTCAGAAGAATCAATGACTTGTTTGACCAAACTACAAGAATTAAGCTTCTATTAGAAGATCGACCTAAGGTCTGGTTATCATTAGGTTAGAGTTTGCAAGAAAGATAATTCAAAGACAGCCTTCAGATTCCGTTTCGGTCATCATAAATTCCTATTAATGCCGTTGGGATTAACCAGTGCCCCAACGATACTCATGGACCTCATCAGGTGTGCAAACCTTATCTAGACAAGTTCGTGATCTACTCACGAAACAAGGTGGAGCACGAGCAAACATTTAAGACTGATTCTAGAGTTGTTGAAGAAAGAACAACTATATGCCAAGCTTCCTAAGTTTGACTTCTGATTAAGATAGGTAAGATTTCTCGGTCACGTGATCAATAGTAAAGGAATCCAAGTTGACCCCGCAAAGATCAAGGCTATTAGAAACTGGTTAACTCTTAGAACCCCCATAAAGATACGACAGTCCTTAAGACTTGTCCCTTATTATAAGCAATTATAAGAAATTTCTCAAAGTTCATCAGAGCTCTAACAGAACTGACCCGAAAAGACATTAAGTATGATTGGGCCGAGGATCAGGAGACATCATATCAATTATTAAAAGCACAAACTGCGCAGTGCGCTTATTTTACCCAAGAGAAGCAAGAAATTTGTAGATTACTGTGACGCATCACACAATGGGTTGATATAGAAAGATAGGGTCATAGCTTATGCTTTATGAAAACTTAAGGTTCACTAGGTGGTTTACACAACGCATGAACGGGATCTTGAAGCAGTAGTCGTTATCCTTGGAGACATTAGTTGTCGGTATGAAGTGTATTGTATTCACAGACCATAAGAGCCGCCAACACATCTTGAACTAGAAAGAGTCGAATACAAAGTAGTACCGTTGGATGGATCTAATAAGTAATTGCAACCATGAAAATTCGTTATCACCTGAGGAAAACTAATGAGCTAAGCCGTTAAGAGTACAAGTGGATAAATAGTTTAGGATAAGGGCAAATAAAAATCGATATTTCATGAATAGAATCTGATTACTCTGTTTGGTGAAATAAGAAAGCTGGCTATGGATGAAGGACACAAATTAAGATATGTCGTTCACCCCGGATATGAGAAAATGTATCATGACCTTAAGGAGCTATACAGGTGGCCTATCATAAAGAAAGACATTGCCACATCTGTCAGAAAATTCGTAACATGCTCCAAAGTTAAGATAAAACATCAGAAACATTTGGGTAATAGTCGACCACCTAACAAAATCCGCGCGTTCCTACCGATCAAGAAGAACATCAGGATGAATAAGCTAGTCCAAACGTACCTCAAGGAAGTCGTCTCTGGACACGGAGTGCCTATTATAATCATTTCAGAAATGGATAGCAGATCTACATCTAAGTTTTGGCAATTATTACAGCAAGCTTTGGATACAAACTTAGACATGAAGTACCACATATCACCCTCAGACTGATGGTCAGAATAATAGAACGATCGAAACCCTAGAACACACATTAAGAGCCTATGTAATGGATACTCAATTTCCTTAGTGGAATTATTGTACTACGATAGCTATCACTCAAGTATTAAAGCTGCTCCGAATGAAGCCCTCTACGGGCAAAAGTGTCGATCACCGATTTATTGGGAAGAAGTGGGAAATGGCCAAATCACTGGCGTTAAGATCATTCACGAAACTACTGAAAGGATAGTACAGATACGAAACTGACTAAAAGTTCCCTGCGATTGTAAGAAAGTTATGCAGATGAAAATAGAAAATCCCTTGAGTTCTAACTAGGAGAACGAGTACTGATAGAAGTCTCGCCATGGAAGGGCGTGTTACGATTTGGGAAACAATGATAATTAAACCCTCGATACATTGGCAATACAAAGTCTTAAAGGGGATTGGACTCGTAGCTTATCGTTTAGAGTTACCACCAGAGCTTAGCAGCATGCACAATACCTTCCATGTATCAAATAAGAAGAAGTGGTTTGTTAGAGGAAACACTTGTTACCCCTTGGGAGAGATTTAACTAAATGATAAACTTCGTTTCATCAAAGAGCCGGTTGAAATCATGGACCGTAAGGTCAAAGGATTGAAGCACAGTTGTATACCCACCCTCAAGGTCAGATGGAAATTCTAGACATGGACCACAATTCACTTAGGCATGCAAAGGCTAGTTTAAGCAAAGATACTCTCATCTACTCTTAAGTAACGATACCCCTGAGGAAACAGGATAAAATTTCGGGACGAAATTCCCTTAACAGGGGGAGACTGTAACATCCGGCATTGAACCAGGTTAGCAACAACGACCTAATTAGTATTTAATGGCCAATTATAACCTAATCAGTGGTCGTTAGAAATTAACCAAAGTGATTAACAAGGTTCATGAAGAAATTCAACTCAATTCGAATCAAATTCATCGGTGCGATGAATCGGGAAATCATTTAATCCGATCGATTTACGATATGAGGGATTAATTCAACTAAGTACATAATTAAATTATGATTAGTGACACTAATCATACACTAATACAATTACTTAACACTTATTTATGCAAGACTAAAACAATTCATTAAAACACAGCATCCATAAGTATTTTTGAAATTACAAGAAAAGGGAAATACAAGAATACATTTCTAAATACATTTATACAAAAAAAATGAAAATACATGTATATACACCTAAGGGCCGGCCATTAGGCCATATGGTGAATTAGAGTTTGACTTTTATTTAAATAATATTACTTTAAACACCATCATTTTGTTAAAAAGTGCACACAACTTTTGTCTCCCATGCCTTTCATCATTTGAAAGACCAAAAATTTCTCTATAAATATGGAAGTCTTTCATTCATTTTAAACACACCAAAACCTTCTTTTTCTCTCCTCAAAGATCCGGCCATATACATATACACATCACAAAAATTCTTCATTCAAGTGTTCTTCAAGTGTTCTTGGTGTTCTTCAAGAGTTTTGGTGCATACCTTGCAAGAATTTCAATTTCTACTCAAAATCATCTTCCAAATACATCAAAGTAAGTAAATACTAACTTATTTCATCATACATTTATGTTTATATAAGTCTTGCATAATATATATAATCACCAACAACAACAAGTTTCATAAAAACTCAAGTTTATAACTTTCTAGTTTTATTTTTAAGTTGTTTCTTTAAATGTGCATATGAATATATGAACACATTATAAACATGTTAATATTATGAAAACATGTGTTGTATATGTGTTATATAACTTTTACAACTTTTATACAAGTTGTCTTTATATAAACAACAAGAATCATAAGTTGTTTTAAGTTTATAAACTACGGATTTTCGGCAGAAAATTTATATCGACTTTGAAAAATCATAACTAATTCATAACTCAACGAAATGAGTTGATTCTTGTCTCAAAAGTTAGATCTATGTCTTAACTATAGATCTGTAATTTTTTATAATTTATTTTGAAGTTTAAGACCTCCAGAAATTATTTGGGAAACCGAAAGTTTGACAGCTCAAAAATGGCCAACATAGCGTTTTTAACGAGATTTTTCACCAACCTAAACAACTCGAAAAATGGCCGTTCTTGATTCTAAAAATCCTTTGTATATAGTAGTTTAATGTCCTAGAAAACCAAAGTCTAAAACATTTTGGAGCTTGGTCAAAAACAGCCTCAAAGTAGGCCGAAAAACCTCCGAATAAGCTGGAAAAATGATATATATATAAACTTGACGTTTTAAGCAAATCTTATTTATAAACTTGTAATGTTGGGTGATCTAAGACATAAAAATCTATAAATATACATATTATCATATATTAGTGATATTAAGTCCTTATTATCATTTAGGACTCGGTTAAACACCTCCGGTTTCATCACCCATCAAACAACGCACATTTGCATTTTTGCACATATTTTGCCATCGCAATTCCGGTGAGTCTTCATAGCCCCTATTTTCACTATCTTTTGGGGTGGAAATACATGCACTGTTTTCATATGGACATCAAAACTGTTTATTTCTTATATGTATTACATGTGGTTCCATCAGCCCTTATATCATGAACCGTTAATTGCATTTATTTGTAAGCGCGAATATATTGTGGATAGATCTATTGGGAGTCATGTCTTCCATTCGGGTTAGCTCGGTTCGGCTAACAGCGAGTGCATATATATTCAACACACGGTATTACGTATGGGAATACTGCACAGGACAAACTCATTCTAATTAAGCTTCGGTTGCATGATGGTTTATGTAATACATACGCGGAATTTATGATTTTTTAAATTCAACTCATCTGATAATGTCCATACAACTGGTCTTTTCGCGTAAACCTTTGAGTTCACCAACAATTTTTGTTGACGTATTTTAGCATGTATTTTCAGGTAATTAAGGCACGAATGCCTCAGACGTATTTTACTTTCAAGCTTCCGCATCCATGGAGTCGCATGCATATTCAAATTAACGGAGATTTAGCTGCATTATTTTGGATATTTTAATTATGTAATTAAATCTCTGTATTTTGCGAACTGTTTTACTCATAACAGTCTATGTAAAACATTGCTATATTTTCAAGTTTCAATGATGTATTTTAAAAAAACGTCCATATAGTGGTCGTTCGTTATGATTATGGTTACGCTTCCGCACTTGTCACGCCTCGCTGCCAACCGGGGGAGCAGGGTGCGACAGTTTCCATACAAGTCAGTAACAATCACCAATAAGTACCGAAACATATGCAAGTAAGTAATGCAATCTGTCACTCACAGCGGTCCTGAGCAATGCAAGTAATCAAGGAACATGCACCAGCAGTTGTCCAATTTCCTAACATACAATTAAGTTATCAAGGAACAAGCAGTAGAAGATGTTTCCATACAAGTCAGAAACAATCATCAGTAAGTACCGAAACATATGCAAGTAAGTAATCCAATCTGTCACTCACAGCGGTCATGATCAATACAAGTAATCAAGGAACGTGCACCAGCAGTTGTCCAGTTTCAGCAGTGTCTATCATACGTTCCTAACATACAAATAAGTTATCAAGGAACAAGCAACAGGAGATGTTTCCATACAACTCAGAAACAATCACCAATAAGTACCGAAACATATGCAAGTAATCAAGGAACATGCACCAGCAGTTGTCCAGTTTCTGCAGAGTCTATCATTCGTTCCAAACATATAAATAAGTAATCAAGGAACAACCAGCAGCAAATGTTTCCATACGAGTCAGTAACAATCACCTATAAGTACCGAAACATATGCAAGTAACTAATGCAATCTCTCACTCACAGCGGTCCTGAGCAATGCAAGTAATCAAGGAACATGCACCAGTAGTTGTCCAGTTTCAGTAGTGTCTATCATACGTTCCTAACTTATAAATAGGTAATCAAGGAACAACCAGCAGCAGATGTTTCCATACGAGTCAGTAACAATCACCAATAAGTACCGAAACATATGCAAGTAAGTAATGCAATCTGTCACTCACAGCGGTCCTGAGCAATGCAAGTAATCAAGGAACATGACCCAGCAGTTGTCCAGTTTCCTAACATACAATTAAGTTATCAAGGAACAAGCAGCAGAAGATGTTTCCATAAATGTCAGAAACAATCACCAGTAAGTACTGAAACATATGCAAATAAATAATCCAATCTGTCACTTACAGCGGTCATGAGCAATTCAAGTAATCAAGGAACGTGCACCAGCAGTTGTCCAGTTTCAGCAGTGTCTATGATACGTTCCTAACATACAATTGTAATCAAGGAACAAGCAGCAGCATATGTTTCCATACAAGTTAGTAACAATCACCAGTAAGTACCGAAACATATGCAAGTAAGTAATTCAATCTGTCACTCACAGCGGTCATGAGCAATGCAAGTAATCAAGGAACATGCACCAGCAGTTGTCCAGTTTCAGCAGTGTCTATCATACGTTCCAAACATACAATTAAGTAATCAAGGAACAAGCAGCAGCATATGTTTCCATACAAGTTAGTAACAATCACCAATAAGTACCGAAACATATGCAAGTAAGTAATGCAATCTGTCACTCACAGCGGTCCTGAGCAATGCAAGTAATCAAGGAACATGCACCAGCTGTTGTCCAGTTTCCTAACATACAATTAAGTTATCAAGGAACAAGCAGTAGAAGATGTTTCCATACAAGTCAGAAACAATCACCAGTAAGTACCGAAACTTATGCAAGTAAATAATCCAATCTGTCACTCACAGCGGTCATGATCAATGCAAGTAATCAAGGAACGTGCACCAGCAGTTGTCAAGTTTCAACGGTGTCTATCATACGTTCCTAACATACAATTAAGTAATCAAGGAACAAGCAGCAGCTCATGTTTCCATACAAGTCAGTAACAATCACCAATAAGTACCGAAACATATGCAAGTAAGAAATGCAATCTGTCACTCACAGCGGTCTTGAGCAATGCAAGTAATCAAGGAACATGCACCATCAGTTGTCCAGTTTCAGCAGTGTCTATCATACGTTCCAAACATAGAATTAAGTAATCAAGGAACAAGCAGCAGCAGATGTTTCCATACAAGTCAGAAACAATCACCAATAAGTACCGAAACATATACAAGTAAGTAATGCAATCTGTCACTTACAGCGGTCCTGAGCAATGCAAGTAATCAAGGAACATGCACCAGCAGTTGTCCAGTTTCTGCAGAGTCTATCATACGTTCCTAACATATAAATAAGTAATCAAGGAACAACCAGCAGCAGATGTTTCCATACGAGTCAGTAACAATCACCAATAAGTACCGAAACATATGCAAGTAAGTAATGCAATCTATCACTCACAGCGGTCATGATCAATGCAAGTAATCAAGGACCGTGCACCAGCAGTTGTCCAGTTTCAGCAGTGTCTATCATACGTTCCTAACATACAATTAAGTAATCAAGGAACAAGCAGCAGCAGATGTTTCCATACAAGTCAGTAACAATCACCAATAAGTACCGAAACATATGCAAGTAAGTAATCCAATCTGTCACTCACAGCGGTCATGAGCAATGCAGGTAATCAAAGAACATGCACCAGCAGTTGTCCAGTTTCAGCAGTGTCTATCATACGTTCCTAACATACAAATAAGTTATCAAGGAACAAGCAGCAGGAGATGTTTCCATATAACTCAGAAACAATCACCAATAAGTACCGAAACATATGCAAGTAAGTAATGCAATCTGTCACTCACAGCGGTCATGAGCAATGCAAGTAATCAAGGAACATGCACCAGCAGTTGTCCAGTTTTAGCAGTGTCTATCATACGTTCCAAACATAGAATTAAGTAATGAAGGAACAAGCAGCAGCAGATGTTTCCATACAAGTCAGAAACAATCACCAATAAGTACCGAAACATATGCAAGTAAGTAATGCAATCTGTCACTCACAGCGATCCTGAGCAATGCAAGTAATCAAGGAACATGCACAAGTAGTTGTCCAGTTTCAGCAGTGTCTATCATACGTTCCTAACATACAAGTAAGTTATCAAGGAACAAGCAGCAGGAGATGTTTCCGTATAACTCAGAAAGAATCACCAATAAGTACCGAAACATATGCAAGTAAGTAATGCAATCTGTCACTCACAGCGGTCATGAGCAATGCAAGTAATCAAGGAACATGCACCAGCAGTTGTCCAGTTTCAGCAGTGTCTATCATACGTTCCTAACATATAAATAGGTAATCAAGGAACAACCAGCAGCAGATGTTTCCATACGAGTCAGTAACAATCACCAATAAGTACCGAAACATATGCAAGTAAGTAATGCAATCTGTCACTCACAGCGGTCCTGAGCAATGCAAGTAATCAAGGAACATGCACAAGTAGTTGTCCAGTTTCAGCAGTGTCTATCATACGTTCCTAACATACAAATAAGTTATCAAGGAACAAGCAGCAGGAGATGTTTCCGTATAACTCAGAAAGAATCACCAATAAGTACCGAAACATATGCAAGTAAGTAATGCAATCTGTCACTCACAGCGGTCATGAGCAATGCAAGTAATCAAGGAACATGCACCAGCAGTTGTCCAGTTTCCAGCAGTGTCCTATCTACGTTCCACTAACAGAATAATAGGTAATCAAGGAACAACCAGCAGCAGATGTTTCCATACGAGTCAGTAACAATCACCAATAAGTACCGAAACATATGCAAGTAAGTAATGCAATCTGTCACTCACAGCGGTCCTGAGCAATGCAAGTAATCAAGGAACATGCACCAGCAGTTGTCCAGTTTCTGCAGAGTCTTTCATACGTTCCTAACATATAAATAAGTAATCAAGGAACAACCAGCAGCAGATGTTTCCATACGAGTCAGTAACATTCACCAATAAGTACCGAAACATATGCAAGTAAGTAATGCAATCTGTCACTCACAGCGGTCATGATCAATGCAAGTAATCAAGGAACGTGCACCAGCAGTTGTCCAGTTTCAGCTTGAGTTATATTGGAAACATCTCCGCTGCTTATCCTTGATAACTATTTGTCTGTTAGAATCAGTATGATAGACACTTCTGAAACTTGGACAACAGTTGTGCATGTTCCTTGATTACTTGCATTGCTCAGGGATCGCTGTGAGGACAGATTGCCTTACTTACTTGCATATGTTTCGGTACTAATTGGTGATTGTTTTGACTTGTATGAGAAACATCTGCTGCGCTTGTTCCTTCATTACTTAATTTCTATGTTTGGAACGATGATAGACAACTGCTTAAAACTGGACAACTGTGGTGCATGTCATTGATTACTTGCATTGCTCATGACCGCGTGCGTGAAAGATGCATTACTACTGCAGATGTTTTCGGTACTTATTGGTGATTGTTACTGACTGTATGGAAACATCTGTTGTGCTTGTTTCCTTGATTACTTAATTGTTGTAGGAACGTCTGATAGACACTGCTGAAACTGGACAACTGCTGGTGCACGTTCCTTGATTACTTGCATTGATCATGACCGCTGTGATTGACAGATTGCATTACTTACTTTGCCATATGTTTCGGTACTTATTGTGATGTACTGACTCGTATGGACCATCTGCTGCTGGTTGTCCTGATTACTTATTTAATGTTAGGAACGTTTGATAGACCTGCAGAACTGGACAACTGCTGGTGCATGTTCCTGATTACTTGCCTTGCTCAGGACCGTGTGAGTGAAGATTGCATTACTTACTTGCATATGTTCGGTACTTATTGGTGATTGTACTGACTCGTATGGGAAACTCTGCTGATGTTGTTCCTTGATTACTATTTATCTGTTAGGAACGTATGATACACACTGCTGAACTGGACCACTGCTGCGTGATGTTCCTTGATACTTGCCATTGCTCAGACCGCTTGAGTGAAGATTGCCTTACTTACTGCATATGTTTCGGACTTATTGTGATTCTTTCTGAGTTATCGAAACATCTCTGCTGCCTTGTTCCTGATAACTTACTTTCTGTTAGGAACGTATGATAGGACACTGCTGATAACTGGACAACTAATTCGTGAATGTTCCTTGATACTTTGCATTGCTCATGGGATCGTGTGCGGACATATTGCCATTACTTACTTGCCATATGTTTCGGTACTTATTGGTGATGTTTCTGATGTATGGAAACATCTGCTGCTGTTGTCCTTCCACTTCAATTCTTCTGTTTGGACACGTATGATGACACTGCTAAACTGGCAACTGCTGGTGCATGTTCCTTGATTACTGCATTTCCTCATGACCGCTGTGAGTGACCAGATTGCATTACTTACTTGACATATGTTTCGGTACTTCTTGTTGATTGTTTCTGAGTTATATGGAAACATCTCCTGCCGGCTTGTTCCTGATAACTTATTGTATGTTAGGAACGTATGATAGGACACGC